>VHZZ01000118.1:72888-85145 GCA_009801015.1 Silene noctiflora
ATCAACACATGCCCGGGAATGAGGTAGTCCGGGGTAGGGGCCAACACATAATCGGTCCACTCAGGTAGGTGGTCAACCGCGGGAAGGTTAACCGGGTCGGGTAGAGTCATCCACAAGGTACCCCGAACCCTCCAAGCTAGGGTCCCGTCCCCCATCACCCTAAGCCATTTATGGCGGAGGAAGTAGTCCATGTCCAAGGCCAGCACGCTCTCAAACATAGCAAGAAAGGTCGGAGAAGACTCAAAATTAGCTAGCCGGGTAGCAATTGCCCCACAACTGAGATAACGATGGGGAGACTGAGCCATGAAGGCTATACTGTTGCAGACTATCGCCAGAGGGCTGTAGTAAAATGGCTCCTCCCTCTTGGGGTTCATATAAGACTTCATGATCATCACTTCATGTGAGTTTAGCTTACTCACATCGCTCCTTTCGTACAGAAGACAAGTCAGCATTCTAAGGAAGATCTTCAGGGTGACGTGTTGTACGTCATTGATCAACATAGCACTCACGTTGGTCGCCACCCACGTCACCATAGCCAAGAGCTCACTTGCCTGGCACTCTTTTGCAACATCTAGGTAGTGATCTGTCGTAGGCCTCGCAAGCCCYAAGTGATCGGCTACATCYTCCATAGACAAGTCAAAGCTCTGATTCATCAACCGGAAATGGCAAGACTCGTCGGCCTCGTCATAGGAAAATGAGCTTAAGAACTCCAAAGTAAGGAACTCATATGAATGCTTCCTCAACCGATACAGCCCCAACAATCCCAAAGTCTCAAACATACGCCTCACATCCCCCTTAACTCCCAATTCCCTTAGGATACTCTCATCTACACACCGAGTAACGCGGATTTGACGAGGCATCAGCGAGACAAACACTTCCCTTTGCCTAAAATCAGCAAACACAACGGTGGGGTATTGTCCTACCGGCGGAACTACGGACCCTTGACTCGATTGTCCTCTCTCGGCCCTTGACCTTTTTGTTGGTAGATGGGTTGGATTAGATCTCGACATTCTGCATTACATTCATTGACAACAACAACTTTTGGCTCAAGAATGGAAACAAAAGGAAATTTTCAGATTACCATGCTAAGAAAGGTGAAGCTTTAAGACGGATTTTTCGCCCAAAATTAGGTGCAAAATGTGTTAACAACAGCATCCCATAGCCTTTTCCAACACTAAAAGAGAAATTAAAGTAGTAAAAATCAAAATTTTGGGACAAATCCTAGAAATTTCGAGATTGGTTTCACAAGATTCAAGCTTCAAAACTATGATTTTTAGCATAAAACAAGAGCTAAAACGATCTCTAGTGAGGTTAATTATATCTAGTATGGATTTGTAGCATAAGAATTGAAATCTAGCATAATCTAATTTGGAAAATTTATCACAAAATTAATAGAACCAGAAAAGGAATTAATCTTACCTGAAAGTAGCAAAGGATTGGCAAAGATGAGATTAAAACGGAGTTTTGAAAGTAACAAGAACAAAATCCTTGAGCTTGGGGTGCTAGAACAATTTGAGAGAAGTTTGAGAGAGAGTTTTGAAGAAGTTTGTGTCGAAAAATAGAAGAAGAAGAGGGTTTATAGTGTTTTAAAACTATTTTCGTGATTTCGATCTGAATAGGGCACTCGGTCGAGTACGAGTTGCACTCGGTCGAGTATAAGGCACTCGGTCGAGTGTCCAGGGTACTCGGTCGAGTGCTCAATTGATAGTGAAAAATTGAATTCTATCCAATCTTGCACTCGGTCGAGTTAGCTTCACTCGGTCGATTGTGATCACTGTACTCGGTCGAGTGCTACAACAGCTTTGGGAATTTTAAAATTTAAGCCGAATGTTTTGTCATATCATTTATTCCTGCAAGAAAGCACATCGTTCGGAGTCCGAGGATCATCCCGGAACTCGTCACTAGTTAGTTTACATTCAGGCGTCTACCAACCCATTCTACAATCTACATAAATACACCAGAATTATCTACTCCTCGCAGATTAAAGCTCAAATAATTCCGCAATTAAATTCACGTGTTTACGCAACTCAAATAACGGCCTCTATACATTTATATGCAAGTAGACATTTTCCATCACTTTACGCATTTATTCATACTTGTACCATTACAGCAACATCCACACGCATACCAAGGCGCAAATATGTATAAGACATACAAAACATACATGACCATAGACATAAACTTCACATCTGTCACGTAGCATATAAGCATCCACAGCACATCATCCCACCCAAGTTACTGGCTTAAGCATATTGGGGTTGGGTCTTGAAATGAGGGCACCTACTCACCCTAAACCAATTCATAAGGGGATCCCAACATACATACACCAGATTCATTTTAATTTGACTCGCAAGATTCATTGGGTTCATTGATTACAAGTTCCAAAATCGTCGCTCTGATACCACTTTGTAACACCCCTACTTACCAAGGAAGCCTGTATTAGACCTTCCCTGACAACCAAGGGTGCTACCATCTCGGTCACCCGAGGTAAGTACATATCAAATAGACCATTAGAGAACAACGTATTTATTAATTACATTTATGTGGACAAGATATACAAAACTACAACAATGTACTGATACAAGTATGGTCTCTATCACAACTATGCTAACAACTGCGTCGGCGATCTCCATCCCCATACACGAACATCACAACAAGCATCCAGTACAACATCTAAACCTGCAAGTCAGTCTGCTCACCACCCCCGAATGGATCATCACAATTTACAAAACAACACGGGGTCAGCCAACTGAACAACTATATACATTATAACGTAAACAACAAGTAAAGTATCACATGCCGCCGCCACCAACATCAACCATCACCACATCACACCACATCACATCACAAGTAACCGACTACACACCGAAGTATGTAATCATGCCAGTGGAAGATCGCAGCCAACCACCTAAACCACCCACAATACCCAAGTCCCTTAATGTGCACATCCCCTCTACGCTGAGAGAACGCAGGAGGCGAACAATGGGGGTGAGACCACCTCTCACAATGGCTCACAAACAATATCACAATACCAATCACAACCAACTCCAACCACCATACCATCTCCGCCATCACAATCATATCACAAACATGAAATCACATCATACAATACAATCGTCACATTAATACGCATATAATTCATCAGACAGCTGAGTAGGTAAAACCTACCTGTAACGCATCCCACGTAACATCAATCATCAGTCTAATCACACGAGCATCACATACCAACATAGACACCTACAACAACCATACGCCCCGATTACGTATAATCGTAACCCTAATTCAAGACATACAGACGGTGATGGTGACTTACCTTATTGCATGCTTGGTTAACTTCAATTCCCGAGATAGACTCCTAGGTATAGGCTTAGCAAGGTGAGGGATGAATGAAAGGGAGAGATGAGACATCTTAGGGTTTTGGGGAAGAAAGGGAAAAAAAAAGAAATAGGAAAACGAATCCGGAAAATTCTAATTTACGCGTAATATATTTCACGCTGGCAACGACGCACTTGGTCGAGTGTCAACACACTCGACCGGGTCCCATGCACTCGGTCGAGTGCACCACCCTCGACCGAGTGTCACCCACTAGGTCGAGTATACGGTTAAACAACTACTCGTCTTAACGATTAAGGTCACCTTGGTCAAATATGGTCAGTCAACGGGTCCTCCTAAGGGACGGGTATTACAGTAGGTGCCACTAATTAAATGAGTCTTCATAATACATGGTGTATGATCAAAATCCCCTTCAGGCAAAAAATGAGCATATATATTGGCATTGGTCACCCAATCACTATTAACCAGTACCCTATCCAATCTTGAGTAAACCCCAGTAGCTGCATCATGTTTATTATTCCAGGTAAAAAAGAAATCTACAGCAGGGTTATCAACCTGTCCACAACCATTCAAGCAATGTTGGAAATCATCCATCTCAGCATCACTAGCTAGTTTGACCCCCTAATCTTTCTGCAGGAGAAAGAACACAATTGAAGTCACCACAAACCAGCCATGGCCCATGAATGTGACTGAAAATTCTCAACACTTGAGCCCAAATATCATGCCTCTCAGATAAACCATTGAAAGCATAAACCATACTAAGATGAAAACAAAAGGACCAGATCAGTGACTTTCATATGAATACATTGGGCACTATAGTCTTCAAAATCTACTTTAAACATAGACGGATTCCAAATAACCCAAACTCTGCCATTATTATGCCACCTATTATTAGTACTCACACTCCAACTATTACTAAAAAACCCATTTATACTATTCTGAGACATAGATTTAATCTGTCTCAAGGGGTCCAAATAAGCCAACCTTATACATATGGAGGAACCATTTGACAAATCTTTGTTTGTCAGGCTTGTTAAGACCCCCGACATTCCAAAACTAGACCTGACAAACAGGTCGGGTCGTGTCGTGTTCGTGTTCGTGTCAATATTAAACGGGTTACCACTACCCTAACCCTAACCCGACCCAATTATAGAAGCGGGTCATTTGTCTCAACCCTAACCCGACCGATTTAATTTTTCTATAACCTAACCCGACCTTTTTAACCCATTTATCTTTAAGCAGATCATTTTTAACCCACTTAACTCGTTTAACCCAATAAACTAATACAATAAACTACATTTTATAACCCTATTATCCAAAAAACGATGAATGGAAATGCTAATTTTAAATTATTTTGTGGAATTATTGACTAAACCCAAATATATTATGACAATTTTAAATAAATGGGTTATTCGTGTCGGGTTCTTGTCAAAAAACGTCAACCCTAACCTGACCCATTTAAATTTCGAGTCGTGTCGTGTCAACCCAATTATTTAAATGGGTCACAACGTCTTGACCCTAACCCGCTAATTTCGTGTCGGGTTTTCGGGTCGTGTCAGTAATTGTCGCCTCTACAAAAAAACCAAAGCTACTCATTTCCACCACCAGACCACCTGGTGGAGAACACTACTACTTGTCCCAATGCCAACTTTGAGAGTGGATGTACCATTTAGGGTTTCCAAAAACGAACTCGGACCAAATTTTAGAGAACTGAACTCACCATCTATCAACTCTTGTCTACTAAATCTAATGATCTGCCTAACAGGTAGGAGTGGGCACCGGTCCAAAACCGGACCGGACCGGACCGGAACCGGATTGGACCGGGACCGGAATCGGCAAATATTATGGACCGGGACCGGACCTGATTATAAAAATTCCGGACCGGGACCGGACCCGAAAAATTCCGGTCCAAGACCGGACCGGATCGGTTGGACCGGAATTTGACATAATATGCCCACTTTTTCAAATTCCGGTCCAAAATTTCGGTCCATTGGACCGGATCGGACCGGTTGGACCGGAAAAAAATATATTTTCGAGGAAAAAAATAAAAAAACATAAAATCCGGTCTTTCCGGTCCRATCCGGTCCGGACCTGAAAAAACCGGTCCCAGACCGGACCGGAAACCGGAATCTAATAAAATGGTGGACCGGAGACCGGACCGGATTTTTTAATTCCGGTTCCGGTCCGATAGATTTCGGTCCGGACCGGTCCATTTTTCCGGTCCGGACCGAATTGTGCCCACTCCTACTAACAGGTGATGCTGTCATTGAATATTTTCCATTTTTATGCCAGATAACAGGAGTTTTAAGAGGTATATCCTCTATCATCTTTGAAGCAGGTGTAGGCATAACTACAGATGACTCAACAGTAGGAACCACAGCTTTAGGTCTCCATATTGTTTTCACCACTTTTTTGCCAGGGCCAGGTGGTTTAGCCTTCCCCTGGTATAACATGTTGTTTACTTAGCATGTTAATTGACAAAAGTAATTTTCTTTTATTTAGAAAGAAAATAATCTACTAATCTTAATATATTAATTAACAAAAATATTGTTAATTAAATATACTGGCTAAACTTCTAAGAAAGATAATAATTTATTTGTCCTCTTACAATCTTTTTCTTTCAAATCCATTTTATACGACTGCGACCTTATAAAAGATTATTGTCACTTAAACTATATTGACTAATCGTGTTAGTTAGTGATTAGCCCAGCACGATCTATCCAAAACCATGGATTACGGAGATCATTATCCAATGGACGTGCACTTGCATCTACATGCTTGCTGCCATGTCTTCAATATTGTGGACCAATTATATTTCACAACTCTCCCATGAGTCCCATCCCCATATTATCTTGAGGTCACCTGTTCCACTTTTATGTCTCATCTTGTGTCTAACTATCTTAAGATCTTGACATATCACACATAAAATAATAAAAACGATAATAATATATATCAAAGTGTTTATGTGTCAATAGGAGAAATGATGGGATACAAAATGAGAGTATATGCACCGCCATATTATCCACTATTCCACTAAAAAAACTACTCCTATAATACTACAAGTAGGTGGAGTAAATGTCAACTAATCAACTTTGTATCGCTAATGAGAGTTTGATTCACTTATATTTAGAATAATCATGGAAAAATACTAAAAATTATGTAAGAAAGTGATTTTCAAACTCGATTTCTAATAATATTGAAAAATCATGTTTTCTCCTATTATCTCAGCATTGTGCCAAGGGTAAACGATTTTTCTAACGGATGTCACAACTCACGAGTAACTTAGAAAATGAAAGTTTTACATTGAAGTTTTATGGAAATTTATAAAGTAATTCTGTCATATTTCCATAATATATTCGGTAAATTAGGTTTTTGAGTTACATTAACATAAAACCCTAAAGACACATACTCCCTCCTATTCTAAATAACATTTCCTCTTTCCTTTTTTATCTATTCACAATACATTCTTTTTTCCTTATTTAGTAAAGTTTTATACTTATTTTAATCACCTCACCCACAACAATTCCCCACAATACCCATACGTTATCTTATTTTAATCAGCTCACCCCATAACAATACTTATTTTAATCACCTCACCCCCACAATAATACTCCACAATACCTTCACTCTCTCCAGTTTTTGTGTAAGTTCAAACATGCTTAATTTCCGTGCCACCCATGAATAGGGAGAGTTATCTAGACGACTAAGATGGAGTACATGTTAGTAAAATCGTCAAGTAAATAAATAAATAAATTATCGGAATGAATTTTTGTTGATACATTAGATAGGTATGATTAATAAACCTGAAATAAAAACTTGACCAAGACATTAGAGACATTTCAATTTCGATCTACTTCCCTTTCCAAGTCCCTACATTTACCGGCTACTAACCAACTTACACTAATTCTTGAGTGCATTAAAAAAATGTTTATACTATACGACTTGTCGTTCATTAATATTAAAACTTTCTTATTTTAAGTATTCATACAATTCTCTTGATTAATCCATCATTGCTTCTGTCTTCACAAACCTAAACCAACATCTGAAGTATATCTCATCTCTTGTTTCAGGTAAGAACAATTTATGTTGCTTTTATTATAAAATGTGCTAATTACATTTAAAAACATATAATCTCGCATATTAACATATACGGAGTATGTAAATAATAATTCTTTCGTTACAATAAATTGTTTATGTTTTACAAAATACGTGAGAACGATTTTGAAAAACGTAAAGAATTCAATGGAATAGAGAATTTACGAGTAATTCTTATTGGTTTTACAATTATTGTCTTTAATGACGTAGGTTGAGATAACATGGCAAAAATATTGTTGCATGGAACACTTCATGTTACCATATATGAGGCTGAGAAGGTCTTTGGTGGTAGTAGTAACAACTTTTTCCTCAAGGTGAGTAATTTCAATTATCAATATTACTTTATTTATTTATTTAATTTTTGTTATTTCAATTTTTTTTTAGTCTTAATTTATGATCTCAATCGGGTCAAACTTATTGGTGGTGTTTGGCATCTTGTTGATGGAGGAATGAGCATGAATGCATGATGGACCAATCATTATCTGTAATTTTCATAATTAATAATTTATAATAATTTATAATAATTTTCATAATTTTGGTATGAAAAGTTAAGATCTTACTTGCCCAGTTTTACCAATAAAAATAAATAATCTAAGTTAATACATGGACACTTGTCCTACATGGATACATATACTTCATTGTCCAATTTTTATATTTACTTTTGATTAATATACCCCTCACAAAGAATAAAAGAATAATATGCCCCGTAAACAAATACTT
Organism: Silene noctiflora; assembly: GCA_009801015.1. NCBI lineage: Eukaryota > Viridiplantae > Streptophyta > Magnoliopsida > Caryophyllales > Caryophyllaceae > Silene > Silene noctiflora. Next base: position 81,037 of record VHZZ01000118.1, read on the forward strand.
AAAACCTAGGAAGTAAACACGATCCTTATCATCCTGACATTCCAATAATCAATTCAAGGAAGTCATTTCACGTTTAGAAAACATAAAATTCACGCACTAGATATGTAAGGTTGATAATTATAGTAGCGTAGCTAGAAACATTTACGTGTGGAGGTAATTTTAATGTAATTGTTATTAGTTTATTTTATTACGGAGTCATAAAGATGTAAAATTTTCAAATCAGACAAATTTTGATGATAAAAAAAGTCAATTGTCAGAAAGTTGTGGGGGCTTCAACACCATACTAGCTAGCTTGTATGTGGCTACGCCACTGTTAATGATAATAGTTTTTTTTTTTTTTTTTTTTTTTTTTATGAATAATAATAGAACCTCCGGATATTCCTATTAACTAAGCTATATCCGACATCTCTGAGGTTATGTTATCTGTCAGGTTAGCGGCTTAGTTATTGTGTGTGAAATGTAAGTTCAACATGTACAAGCTCGTATAGGTCTAACTTATAAAAGTCAAATTTGACCTTTCAAGAAATTTGTGATTGCCAATCTACAATGCATACTTATAAATATATCCTTAATGCAGATAGTGGAGGGTGTTGAAGGACTGTTTGGGCAGGAAGGTGGGAGAGTGTACGCGACAGTAGACATCGAGGGAGCTCGAGTAGGCCGTACTAGGCTCCTTGATCACAAGGACTCGAACCCAAGATGGTACGAGCAATTTCACATCTATTGCGCTCATATGGCCTCAGATGTTGTCTTTACTCTCAAGCAGGACAATGCCATAGGAGCAAGCCTCCTCGGACGTGCTTACCTTCCAGTAAACCAACTCATAGGAGGTGAAGAATTCGAAAATTGGCTGGATATCCTTGATAAGGATCACAATCCTACACATAAAGGGGCTCGAGTCCGTGTCAAGGTCCAATTCTTTGATATCACAAGAGATATGAATTGGGGTAAAGGAATTAAAACACCCAAATTTCCCGGTGTACCCTTCACTTTTTTCACTCAAAGGAACTTGTGTAAGGTCACCTTATATCAGGACGTTCACGTTCCTGATAACTTTGTCCCTAAGATTCCTCTTGCCAATGGCAAATTCTACGAGCCAAATCGTTGTTGGGAAGACATTTTCGATGCCCTTAATGATGCCAAACATATGATTTACATAACCGGGTGGTCAGTTTTCACGGATATTACCTTAATTAGGGACACTCGGAGGCCTAAACCTGGTGGTGAAATGACCTTAGGTGAGATCCTTAAGAAAAAAGCCTCGGAGGGTGTTCGAGTTTTGATGCTTGTATGGGATGATAGGACTTCTATTAAAGGATTCAAGGAGGATGGATTAATGGCAACCCATGATCAAGAGACTCAAAATTATTTTCAAGGTAGTGAAGTGCATTGTGTGCTTTGCCCTCGAAATCCGGATAGCGGAAGAAGTATTATCCAAAACATAGAGATTGGGACTATGTTTACTCATCATCAAAAGATTGTGGTGGTTGATAGTGCAATGCCTAATGGAAATTCCGATAGAAGGAGGCTTGTAAGCTTTGTTGGAGGTATAGACCTTTGTGATGGAAGGTATGACACCCAATTTCACTCTCTATATAGGACCCTTGGTACTTCTCATCATGATGATTTCCATCAACCTAACTTCAAGGGGACGTCGATCAAGAAAGGTGCGTAATAGTACTAACACGAGAATGTCTTATTGTTGAGATTTTTTTTAAGTAAGCATATGGACATTTTGATGTCGACGGGTTTTAATTAATTAGAATGTAGTTTATGATTATCTACATCATGATTTTGAGACTAATTCAGTAGAGCTAAGAGCTGGCTCAGTTGAGTGGGTAGCTACTAGCTAGTTGGTTGGGCACGATTGAAAGTTATTATCGAGTTGAGTCAATTTGTATGTCATCAGATTGATTCAGGTTTGATTTAAGTCATTAACCACAACAATAAATCCATGTGTTTAAGGCCTTCCGAAATCTGAGAGGTGAATGGAGTTCAGATGTACGTATCATTCCCGTTGTGTTAATACCAATATACCATAGAGAGGCTCTCTACGGATGACCCAAAATGATAATTGCATCGAGATTTGTATAGAATGACTGCTATACTTCACATGGACCAATTTGGTTTACTCCATAAATTCATAATCCTGCCCCGTAATCTGACAAAAAACCATATATAGAGAGGTCGATTAGGACCGTTTTAGTTAACCATCTTTTCGTGTTATGTTTCCAGCTTTTGCCAGTTCTTATGCTATATACTCTATATCTAGGTGGACCTCGAGAGCCATGGCACGACATCCACTCGAAGCTTGAAGGCCCGGTAGCATGGGACGTGCTTCAAAACTTCGAGCAGAGGTGGAGAAAGCAAGGTGTAAGGGACCTTCTCCTTGACCTTAGGGAAATGAGCTCAATTTTCATTCCTCCATCACCCGTCACATTCCCTAACGACGATGAAACATGGAATGTACAAGTCTTTCGATCCATTGATGGTGGGGCTGCCTTTGGATTTCCCGATGCCCCTGAAGAGGCCGCAAATGCAGGGCTCGTAAGTGGAAAGGACAACATCATTGATCGGAGCATCCAAGATGCGTACATTAACGCTATCCGTCGTGCACAAAGGTTTATATACATTGAAAATCAGTATTTCCTAGGGAGCTCATTTGCTTGGAAAAATACAGATATTAACCCTGCTGCAATTGAAGCTCTACATTTGATCCCTAAGGAACTTTCGTTAAAAATCGTTAGTAAGATCGAAAAGGGTGAACGATTTACGGTCTATGTTGTTGTTCCGATGTGGCCTGAGGGTTTTCCTGATAGTGGTTCAGTTCAGGCTATTTTGGATTGGCAAAGGCGGACCATGGAGATGATGTACACTGATATTACCGCGGCTCTTCGAGCCAAGGGGCTCGTGGCAGACCCGAAGGACTACTTGTGTTTCTTTTGCTTAGGAAATCGCGAGGTTCCAAAAAGCGGGGACTACGAGCCAGAGGAGCACCCGGAATTTGAGTCGGATTATAGTCGAGCTCAAATGGCTAGGAGGTTCATGATCTATGTTCATGCTAAAATGATGATAGGTACACTTTGAATTCTTTCTTATATTACGGAGTATTTTATACTCCATATTTCCTTAAATACACATTTCGATGAACTTATCTAATTTACGAAAAAACTAATTTTACTCTTATTTGACATGTTTCAGTCGATGATGAGTACATAATCGTTGGATCAGCCAACATAAATGAAAGATCAATGAACGGAGCCAGAGACTCCGAGATAGCCATGGGAGCATACCAACCATACCACTTAACTCACGGAAATCAAGCAGCAAGAGGTCAAATTCATGGGTTCAGGATGTCATTATGGTATGAACATTTAGGCATGATCGACAACGTCTTCCAGAAGCCGGAAAGTGAAGAATGTGTAAGAAAGGTGAACCAAATTGCTCAAAAATACTGGGATTTATACTCTTCTGAAGCCTTAGAACATGATCTTCCAGGACATTTGCTTACATACCCGGTTGGAATAACCGAAGAAGGAGAAATTGTTGAGCTTCCTGGGACAGAGTTTTTTCCGGATACTAAAGCCAGAATTCTTGGCAAGAAATCTGAAACTTTACCTCCCATTCTTACTACTTAAACAATGGATTTGAATGTAGTATACCTTCTAATTACGCCTACATCAAACCATATCCGTCGCAAATCCCGTGTTTTTTTTTGTTGTGATTAAACAATGAGGTTGAATGTATACCTTCTTTACCTTGTGCTACAATGTGTATTCTTGTGGGGTTGTAAAACTTGTTTTCTTTTGTGTGAGGTTTGATCATACGAACTATGGAGTATGATTAATTTATGCTAATAAGATTTGAGTTTAAATGTTTGATTGTATTGTGTACTCTATATAAGATTTTAACTTTTCTAAAATGAACGGAACTGAACTTAAAGACGTGAAGAGTCAAGGGCGAGAACACCTAAGAGAGAAAGGGGGTGAATTAGGTGTCTATTTAAAACTCAATAACACTTTGGACAATACTTAGAAGAAAGGAGAAGTTGATACTTAGAACTATTGAGTTAGAAGTATACAACAACGATTCAGCAAGTAAAAGTCACT
>VHZZ01000118.1:85655-104482 GCA_009801015.1 Silene noctiflora
ACTCGAAAATATGTTTGCAAAAGTTGACTCAATGAAAGTTAAATGACAAACGATTTTGCAAAACAATTTACTCGATTAAAGCTTAAGTCTTTTTAAGATTTAAAACTCTTATTACACACTTAAACAAATGAAATGAGTAGAATATTTATATAGTGTAAAGTAGAGTATACAACACACTTAAAATATCTCACACAACATAGGTAAGTGATTAAAATAATGAAAAACAAGCTTGCTTGGGCAACATTGCATACACGGTTTTTTTGTCCAAGTAAACCAAGTATTCTTCCTCAAGAAACCGTTTATACTCATGCAACAAACAAGCCAATTGCACATACAAAAATAGGTTAAGTTTTTCCACAAGAAATAACATAAATGGCAATGTTTATAGGAACCACAAGCCTTTCCATTTTTGTAAAAGTAAACAACCCATTTATAGTAAGTGACTTATTCTCCAAGCAACTTCTTTTCCAAGACATTGAAAGCTCAATTTTCTTCAAAGACTTCAATACTTTTCCAGAAAATCATTTTGAGAAACATAAAAACATTTTAACAAAGGTTCAAAATATTTTCGAAGTATTTCTTTGAAGGACGAGTTAAAAGTCACAGTTGACTACACTGTTGTTTTTGGCACCTAGACACAAAATCAAGTTTAATGATCTTACAACACCATGACTCTTACACTATTGACATTCTTCATCTTTGATCTTCTTGATAACTCTGAATTGACGATTGGATCTTCATTGCTACATGGTTAAACTTAAGAGGAACACATTATATAACAACAAGCATGATTTGTCTTAAGGCATCATCAACAAATAGTCTAAATCAAATTTGGGTTTCAACAAGACGTGACTTTAAATTCAAAAGAACAAGACATAGATTCTGCCATCCTAATTTTGTTTTTAAATTAATTAACAAGTTTATGGTAATCAACACTCCCTAATGTATGATTAAGCATGAATGTGATCATTTGTTCTATTTTTCATATTTTGTCTTATATTTCCACTATATTTTCTTCGAATGTGATCACCTTGGGCGAACTACATGAAATAGACTTACATATTACGGCGTAAAGAAAAAGAATTAATTATCTACGAAGAGAGAGAGAACTTAGGTGAAAAAAATTCCTAAAATATCCTAAGTCACCTCCTCATCGGCGACTTCACCGGTTACTTTTATTGGTCGCCGGCGAGGCTTTTCTAATCTGTTTTTCTTCGATCTTTTATTCTCATTCAAGGGTCTTCAATGATTTGATCGATTAATCGAATTTCACCGATTCACCTTATACAGTTCTGGTTTGATCCCTACTTTTGCATGTTGTCAGCTTTGTTACATCGTTCGACTTTGGGTATTGTTAATTACTTCCTGGCTATTTTCCTCATCTAAGCTCTGATCAACAATCTTTCGTGTCCTTTAAATTTTTCTAAAGTTTTGTAGTGGGTTGGTCTTGGCTTGATTAGTTTTTCAAGGTGTTTTTTCAATTGACGTCTTGTTGCTGAGACGTTGCATTGGTCAGTGTTGAGGGATTTTTTTCTCTCTTGTCATTGATTTCTTTTAAAATTAAGTTTAAGGTTTGTCTGCATCTACCACTTCGGTATTGTAATTATGTCTTCTTCTACCGTTCATCATAAATTTCTTGAAACTTTTGTTTGTGCCTATGTTAGCGATGGGTTTATGGAGAATGATGGGAATAGGATGCTAAGCTATTTTATGAAAATGTAGGGGTCGGCTCTGTCACCCTTATCTGAGGTGAGGGAGCTTAAAGATAGGGGAACGGTCATTTTAGGCAAAATTAATTTGATAGGGCCGCAGTGTATAACGATGAAGCTTGTAAACTGCTTAGTTTGAGCTTGGGAACTATTGGAGGTGAAGATATCCAATCATTATCCGACCTTGTTGTTTCCCTTAACTCTAATCTGACTGCATGTGCCCTCAAACTTGAGGAGTAAAGAGCTGCTCCGGATGTGTGCTCCATCATTTTGGACACATTTCCTCGTAATTTTAAGGCACTATTTCGTAGGGCGGTTGCTTATATGAAGTTGAAAAGATTTTTGGAAGCTGAATTAGATTTGGTTTAGGCCTTGGTGGTTGAACCTAGTAATAAGAATGTGTTAAGGGAATTAGATGTGGTAAAAGGTCACCTTCTCATAAAGGAAAATGTAAAAGAGTGTTGGAGGTCGTTGTTGAAGCTTGCGTGGATATGAACAATAAAAAGCATGTTCATGTCTCGGAATCTGATATGGGTATAAAGGATAGTGAAAGTGTGATCATAGAGGTGATGGAAAATCAGAGTGATGTGAGTATAAAGGATAATGATCGACGATGTGAATATGGAGGTGACGGAGGTTCAAAGTACTTGTGGAATAGATTTGATGACTAGCTTAAAGAAGAATGAGCATAATTTTAATAAGTCAGTTCTTGAATTCTCCAAAAAAGGAGGAGGTAGTTCCCATCTAAGGATCCCCGCACAATCTTATAAAAAGCTGTTGAATGGTAAAAAGGTGAGTTTTACCGTAAACGAGATTTGTGAACTTTAACAATTCATATCCTTAATGTTGAGGCTACTAAGGAGAGAGACTTTATAAGAGAACGTTCCAAAAAGAAAAAGAAGAGGAGGAGATGTCCTAAAAAGCGGAAATCTAAGATGGTGGTCATGAACGAAGAGATGACTCCTTAGATATCATCAATGTGAAGCCTGTTATTCCTAGCTAGCGTAAGTCTAAGTGAGTTCTCTACCTCTGCATGCAATGAGTTCAAGTGCGTCTTCAATTTGAGACACTTTTTCTCCTCCAGGCACTCATATACTCCAAGATAACACTAGGATTGTTATTAATGATTCAAGCGTCCATGTCTCTGTGGTGAATAAAAAAACCACCTCTATTTGCTCTATAGCCACCGTCGGCTTTTCATCTTTTCAACTCATCCTAAGAAGTGTAAGATTTCCTCGTTTGAGAAACCATCATGCGCCCCTATTACTCCTATACTTTGCAGGTACCCCTCTATTCATCATGTGCATGGGAAATGGAGAATCGCCACTTCCAAGAAGAATCATAGCCAAGGGGATGAATCTCCGGACACAATTTATCTACTTTCTCTAAATAAGATCTTTTTCCCATAAATGTCTACGTCCTCGTGGCGTAGGTGTGTCTTGTTGCAGGTACTCCTCCGAAGTGAAGGAACCTCACATACACTATGTGAATATACTGATTTTATAAATTAACACATTAATTTAAAGGGTCTTAGCATGCATGAAGAGATTTGATAGAAAAACTATGTTTTACTTACATATAATCAAATCGGCTAAATTAGGGCACAATCCAAGTCTCCTAATTGGATTGTTCTTGAGCAATATATCACAAAAAGGATGATCCTCCTAAGGCACCAAGAATAGAAGCCCTCAATCGGAGAAAACCCAAGACAAACCTTACCCTAACCCTAGTACAAGTATGTATCTAGTTCTTGTAAGAGGGAACCTTAAAATGCAAATAAAATGAATACTACACTAGTATAAGGGGAGTTTTTATTTGCTGGAAATGAACAAGAGATTTTTAGATCTAATCTAAAATTAGAGAGAATATTATTTTTGAGTTTTCACACAACACTTTTGCATGTATTAGAATGAATGAATTATAGAGAAAAACAATTCTCTATATCTTGTGTAAGGGCCGGCCTCTTTGGGAAGGGGAAGAGTCCTCTTACACACTCTTACACATTTTGCCTTCTCAATATAAGCATGCATATCTTATATGACATAAACATCATTATGTTCCTTTTATAATATAAAACAAAATCACATTTTATGTTTATATATGTATGTGCCGGTTTTTGGACCCATTTATAACCCATTTTATGACTTCATTTTTACCATATAATGTATATAATGTGTCATGTGTTATTTGTGACATAAATAGGTCCATTAGTCACATTACACTTATTTTATCTAATAAAATAATTATACGTTTATCAAATAATTACGTATAATAAATTTACCTAGTAATTCACAATTACACGTAAATATTATGGGTCAAATAAATACAATTCACAACGTTTTGTAATCGTATTCAATTATTCATTCTAAATTAAATTGTTCCGTGAACAATATAATCGATTTAGTAATAACATTTTATCTACTAAATAAATCTTATATAATCTCATTATATTAAGATACTTATTCTCAAATTGTTCATTCTATTAAGGTATCGATTAATCCGTATCATTATACGATCAATCAATTTACCAAATAGAGGGATTTGTCCAAGGTGTGACCAAAGGGATCAACTGATCACCACCGTCGAAACGACGGTAATGTCAAACTCTAGATAGCCAATCATTACCGATGAATGATGACCAGTTGACTTTATCGAAGGATCATCCCTTGTGTATTCTTATATCGAGATTATGATAACGATATTTAAATCGTCATCGTGAACGCACTATTGTTGAGGACACTCACTCCAACACGAAGCTCAGTTGATAAAGAAGAGAAAAGAAATATTCGCTCAATTGGCCAGCTCCGATCACCCATTAAGAAGCCTATGTTGGTTGTCAACCCTTTATGTAGTTTAATTGCTTATCCTAATAATGTATTAATAAAATTCGACTCCGGCAGTATCGGGTAGGTACTAGGTTCATTAACATTTTCATGTGCTATTGACTTGTTGAGAAATGAGAAGACCAATGATGCACGAATGGTATAAAATCAATAAAAAGGGACATTTTTGCAATAAATATGATGAATTTCTTTCTTTTTCATTCGAAAAATTAGAAAGTGTAATGAATTTAGGGAAATTAAGGGCTACCAGTTCCTCTATAGATCAAAATGGCATTATCCTCGATTCCTCGATCATTTCTATGGATCGTTATTTTATTGCTATTTTAAGACCTTCTCAAAATGAATAAAAGATAATAAAAATGAAGTGACGGAGTAACTTTAGTTATTTTATAAGGGTATAATTTGTGTTATACTCCATAAGCACGAGTTTTGAAACCGTTTCTTAACAAGTTGACAAAATGTTTGATGGATTGGATTTGGATGAAATTATTTGTACCCTAACCCATTTATTCCTTATCAAATTACTCCATTTATTCCCGACAAGTTTTTTCGAAACAATTACAAATGTTTTGAATAATGGAAGGGTGTGAAACACACTCAAAGACATCTCTTATTTTAATAGTTACTTGCATGTGAAACCGTTTCTTAACAAGTTGACAAAATTAGAGAGACGCATGGCCATGTTCCCATCAATTTTTTTTTTTTTTTTTTTTTTTTTTAATGTAATGGGAGTTGCTGATTGAATTTATTAGTATTAATATGAATAAATATAGTAGTTGGACTTTAATTATCACCTTAAGATTTTAATTGTCATGATTCAACTAACATGGTATTAGAGCCAAGAAGGTCATCTAATAAGTATGAGTGTCATACCTTACACCAGAAAAACTGTTTTATCAATAATTACTCTTTCTTATCACGGGTATATTCGTTTTAACATTAAAACGGATTAAATATATAGTACGGTAGCATTTTACTTATACAGACGATACAAGTTTTTTTACTAATATATCCGTTAAAAATGAAGTGTAAAATTTCACAAACACATTTTACACAAGACTAAGTGACAAAATCTAATCCTTCCGTTAGTCTCCCTTAAGACGAAGTATCCATTATAATTAAAACGAGTCAAGTGTTACACTATTTAGATAGACGAGACAAAATTTTGGTAGTTTCTAGATACACAAAAACTTCGGAGAGACGGTCTCTCAATAGCGTTATTGAGAGACCTCTCACATGATGGAGTGAGGGACCCACTGAATTTTTTGTTTCCCTATTATGTCTCTCACTAAATTAGGGAGAGACGGTCTCTCATAATACCTACTGAGATAGATATTATTGTTTTGTTTTCATCCATATAAGATTATAAGTTAACAATATTTGACTTGTTTTATTACAAAACTTTTATTATAAAACCGATATCAAACAACAATTTCGGTCAATTCTATAGTATTTTTATTTTATGTTTTTTGGTGAAGAGGAGCGGGATCCTATCGTATTTTTATGTGAACCAATTTTGATACCTTATTTCAATACCACCCCACTTATTTTTTTTTAAAAAACCGAAGTATTTATTTAAGCAAAAAAATACGTGACGCAATCTAGTTAGACTAGGCTACTACCACCAACCCCCGTTTCAATACTCTTTCAAACCTTCCTCTTCTTTCTTACTACACTTATTATCAATCACAAATTCTATTATAGATAAATGCATGTTGTGATTACGCAAATTATAAAATAAGACGGTCTGATACCGTGACATGCAATAATTATGATTGTGATTAAATAAAAAGGAGCCTCCTTTTCACATATACATAGTGTTTGGCATTGTTTAGTTTGTCTTTAGGAATTACTTTGATTTCTCTCTCTACACAATTTCAATGTCTTCCATTCTCAATTCCCAAGGTGTGGCCTTTGCCACTGCCATGGCTGCCTTTTCTGGTACTGTCATTCTATTAGCATTCAAACTTCAAAAATCATGCATTATTTCTCCTTCTATTTCTCACTTTCAAGTCAACCCAATTCATGCTCTTCGCCCTTGTCTCTCTTCAGGTATGTTTTTTTTTTTTTTTTTTTTCCTTTTCTTTTCTTTTTAATTCTCGACTCAACCCGGTTCTAAAGAATAATTCATGTCAGCCGACCCCAAATTATTTTGGGATTAAAGCTCGGATGTTATTATTGTTGTTGTTCACCAATTTTCTTGGGTGGTCTAATGAATTTAAGAAGCCGCGGCCTCAAATTATAATAAAACCATGTGATTATGTTTATTTTATTTTATTTTTTAAACAATTTTTTTGATGACAACTTTTACATTAATAAGGGCATGATTTTCTTGTGATTTAATGATTTTTACATAATCTTGTGTAAAACCGTGTTTTAGGAGACTGGAATGGTTACGAGAAGATGTTGAACACTCTAATAGACGTCACTGTTTTCTCATTTTTTTTTGGACTAAAAAGATTGGACTTTAACCACAGGGGATAGAAAGGGAGATAAAAAGAAGAAAAAGGTGAGATTTGCGGAAGATGTGGTTGATCCAAAAGGAGATAATCAAGTATTTAGAAGACAAAATAATACGAATCGTAATAACAACTCGAGGAAAAATGGTGATGGACAAATTAATAGAATGCCGGCTAATCGAGTTGCTCTTTACAACGGACTTCTCCGGGATCGTGTGATTCATCGGACGGCTTACTCGCATTGACTTTGGTTTGACTCGGATTAACGCAGGGTGGTTGTCATTTTGTTATTGTGTCCAAAGATATATGTACAAGGGACCCAAGGGTGATTAATTATTTTGCAAGTACAATATTTTGAATAACGGTGAGACGGTCACACATAACATATTGTACATTAAGATTTGAGGGGGTGTGAATTGTATGACTAAATGATGTTGACGACTATTGTAATTGATTTTAAAGTGGAATTGTACATGGTAAATTTTCGTCAAAATTTTAATTTTAGATTTTAGCAATGTTTATAATTGAATATAGAAGGTAAATCATATTATCGAATTTTGTTGGATCAGTTTTAAGTGTCTTTAGAATTTACAGTAGATTAGACTATTAAGTAGTTTGACATTACAAATTCTTAATTGAGAAGTAAATAATTCTTTTTGGCATTATTGGGAATGAAAGAGTCAAAGTTTGAAAGCTTAAAGAGGCCATCGAAATCAACCCAAAAATTGAATACTGATTTGTAAGACAAAAGACCAAGTCTTTTATTCATTCTCAGTCACTACATGTATTCACAACTTGGCATCCGTCAGTCCGTCAGAGTATTTTGTTCAACAAATTACTCGCATCATTTTAGAAAATGCCAAAAAAATTGTTTTTATTATCCAACATGCGCTGGTATTTCACCAGTCCATTATTTGACCAGTCCATATAGCATCCGTCTCAAGCATGACTTACTGATTTTGTTCTTAGTCCGTAAATATGCGGTGTAATTAGACCTTGCAAAAGCAACCCAACCCGGAAAAGTTGACCCAAGACTCGAAATTGACCTCAATTACATCTCTCGAATGTGACCCGAAACCTGAATTGACTTGACCCGGCCCGGCCCGAACATGACCCGGACTTTCTTGAACCGTAACCGACCCCGCCCGAGAATGACCCAATCCGAAACCAATCAACCCGAAAATGACCTAACAAAGCATAATTCTAATTGAACCGAAAAAATTTGAAATGACTTTCTCTCTTATTCATTGACCCGAAAATGTCCCGATCCGAAATAAACCGACCCGCTTGACCCGAAAATGACCCAGCTAACATATCAAAAGAGACCCGAAACCCGAAATGGTCTTATATGAGATGTAGATCTCTTATTTTTGAGAAACACTTTACACATTTAGATATGGTCTTGCAAGGAAATGCCACTACACCGACTACTGCCCACGGTATCTTATAATATTTACAAAGTTACGCCACAGCAGCTGTATGTAATAATACAACACAGCTCAATGGGCCAAAGCCGGATAACCGTAATTTACAAGAGAAAAACTTAAAAGAAACATTGGGGTACAACATACTGAGTACTTTACAGCATACAATCATTGACAATATTCAAGATGCATTGATTTCCAAACTGCTTTGGTTGTTCATCTTCATGTACGATGGCATTACTCAACTGGGTGCAGTTGGGAGTAGGCTGGACTGTGATCTGCTACCAGTCGATTTCCAGATTATGTGTTCAAGTTTAGAGCACAATTGCTTATAGAACTGTTGTGAAGACCCATAAGACGAGCTTAGAGATGGAATAAATGTGAATATGAACTAATTAGCACATACAGCATACAAAATTTAGTAAAAATATTGTTTTCACGGACGAACAACTCCACTTTTTTCATTTCAGATGAAGTCAAAGACTCACTGCTCTTTTGTTTTCGCATTAAAAATGAATAACTCGCTAAATTGGTTGAGCATCTTATTAATTGTGAAATAGTAGTCATTCAATTCACATCTAAATTTTCATCATCGGTCAACTGAAAACAATTGCAGCAGGATAGTTTAAAGGGGACGGATGGATGTTCATAAAAGGCCTATATATCGCATAAGGAATACGTAACAATTGCAGCAGGGAAGAGAAAGTTGACATATTCTAACCTTATGGTATTCAAGAGTGTCACCAGCAGCTTTCCTAACATCCACCATGAAGAGTGACGGTGCAACTTCATAAACCTAAAACCATTGCGGAATTAAATGCTTGAAATACCAATCGCATGTCCAAGAAAGACTCACCTCACCAGATTCACTACATAGCCACAAAAAAAAAAAAAAAAGGAATACCTCTAGAACCACAGCAAATGGCCCCGCGTTATTGGCAGATATTCCTTCTAGTCTAGTCTACAGCAAACAGTATAAAAGAAAAGAGGATTAAATTATACTCGTACAACAGTCGGCATAACAGCATAAATAGGTTAACATGGCAAAAGGAAGACCTAAAATTAGATATTGTAAGAGTATTGGGAAAATGTGACTAAGACCACAGTACCTCAAAATGCCCCCACTCCCATTACCCTTGCAATAAGTCTACCGACTCAATAACTTGCCATGTACTCGGCTATATGCATGTAGCGCGAGACTCTGGTGTAGAGGATCAAAAGTTAAGATGGATACCTTGTAATTACGGGTATGAACCTTAAGACCCATTGATTGAGCAACAGCTTCAATCGTCGAAATAATGGCATTTGGTGATTCCCGGGAAACAAAGCGAGTTTGCCTTTTCACATAATCCTAATAGGTAGGGAAATAGTTATTTTGACATTATGTCTTTCGGCTATAGAAACAGAAAGAGCAGGAACATAATATAAATAGAATTGATTAAAAAATGCTCAGGCATGCCACCAGCAATCGATTATGATTTTCAACAGGGTTAAGGTCTTCCACGAAGCCTAGGCTAGTATTGCTAGTATTAGTATTAGTCCTACGAGAGATGAGAATAGTTTTGTTAGGCAAAGTACAGAACATACCTGACGTCTGTCGAATAAAGCTGACAGATTAAGACCTTGAGATAAAGTGATCATCTCAAATGCATTCATAACTAAGGGACCCCTGTCAAGATTCCTAGCTTGCTCACTTACATATTGGTCCTGCAAAAAAAAAAAGTTCTTTAAGCTTAAAGGCGCATCAATGCAGTAGGCACCAAATTGACGACTATGACCAAGCACTAGCAAGCATAATAGACTCAATCAGAACACCACGAGAACAGAAGGCCCAAGAAGTGCTGATAATCTTGAAACTAGGAATTAGAAAATAAGGGGAGAACCTGACCTCAATGTCATCAAAGACAGCACGAACGTCATCTAGGTTTACTTCTTCTTCTATGCCTTGTTGAACAGGAATGTAATTAACCCGAAACCATGGGTCACTTGTAATCCCTTCAATGGTTATACGCTGCATTAACAAAGGAACAAATTAGAGATGATGAAGAACAGCCAAGTAACAAGTCATTTCCTTTGTAGATGTAGTTTTTCACATTGCTTAACAGACATTACTGCCTGAATTAATTAAAAGCAGTGTTACTCCGACACTTCACTCTGATCGCATGCCGCGTGTCAGACGGTTCAACACTTCATTTTAGATCAAAAAATTGAAAACTTCGCGAAAATAACCATATTCGACACTCCGACCCGTATCAGACACTTGCAGCCGAGTCGGCATAACACACATTAAAAGCATGATCCGTGACTGTTACAATTAAATATCGAGAAACAAGAGAAAACCATATACTGCAGCCCTCCCCTCTGTCATTCTGAATGGCCCCATTTTAATTTCTACTCTATCTTTCAGAAAGAATGCATATTCAGTAATTCTTATTTTCTTATCCTCATAATACAAGTTCAATAAAGTAAAATCCTATCCTCAATATTTCTGAAAAACAACTATGACATATTAGGTCCGTGGGACTGTGGAATAGAGCCCATAGAGCGTGTTCTACTACCAGCCAAACAATGACTATAAACTTACTGATTTGGGATTAGGATCAAGTATCTTGTCAATCAATGACTTCACGCCCGGTGAGAACCAAAATGGGCAAGAGAACGTCGCAGAATTAATCTGCAAATACAGAACGAACTGTTACCCAAGGAAACAAAACAACAACTTTCACACAAGTACATATTATTCGATTCCCTTACTTGCTTCAAACATTAAATATACTTTAAAGAAACAAGGACAGATAATGAATGCATTGAACAGCACAAAACATGAAAAAATTTATATGTCCAAGTACAACAACCACATTGAAATAGTGAACAGAGTTCTATGACTCTGGAAAGACGGAAAAGACACTACACACAAAAATCAACAAACTCATTTAGTCATAACAAAATATCGAGAAATGTGTGAGTACATCATGTAATGCCATCAACCAACTCCAGGTACTATGTACTTCAGTATGCTGCTCCCTTACAGAATAAATGAATTATAATTCCATAATTGCCCTCCCTCCCCCAAAAATGAATATTGTTCCTCATACTGACTATAATCCACCCCAACTTAAAAGCTAAATACCATCAAATGATAGATAACCAGGTGAAGGAACAAAAGACCGATGGGACAATTGAATACAATCCTCCGAAACAAACCTTTGGTGGAGGAAGCACCATAGAATGAGAGATGATACACCACAGTATCTCAGTTTTCCATACACAAAAGAAGCCAATGGGGGTTATTTCTAAACTATCAATGCTGTCCCAAAAAGTAGAATCTTGATACTAATCGTTTATGAGCCGCCCATGGAACGCTCATACACAGCTCATGGCTCTATACATAGACTTTTTCTTTATGATGCACCAGGTCTGACTAATTATAAAGACGATCCAATTAGATAAGTGGAAAAGCGGTTGGTAGCTCATACACAACTTCCTCTCTCATGCATTCTTTCATGCCTTGTTTTTATCTCACCCACTTCCCTCTTCCCTCCCCTACAAACCCTCCATTTTTCCCTAGTCCAACAAGCTATAAAAAAGAAAGACAAATCACTTTACACTGTCATAGAAATTCCAACATTGTCAGAGGCAAAGCTCGGAACAAATTATTGAATAGAAAGTCAGAACTATGTCACGTATTATGCAACCATAACAAAACATATCATTAAAGGACAATATTAACCATTTAAGTTGCACTCCTTTGCCATCGAATAAAATATTTAGCTTAAAAACAGGCATTAAAAACTGCAGCTCAAAGGCCATTTTTTAGATGGGTAAGAAGAAGAGCGTATGACAAGAGAGCACTTACGAGCAAGAAAAAATACAGCAAACTCATCAACACCATAAATTACCAAACCGCGGCACTAAAATGATGTAATCACCTTTCTATACAAAGAAGGAAGGTCTGTCTCTTCAAAAGGGAGATACCCGGCTATTAGAACAAAGAGGATGACACCACAAGACCATATATCAGCAGCAGCACCATCGTATCCTTGGCCATTCAGAACCTACAATAGATTTAATGAATTAGATAGGATAAAACAAAGTCAAGTGCATCATACTTTCTACACAATGAGCTTGCCAGCATGGGTATAGACAAAATGCATTTGTCTGTAGCTGGGCAAGAATGAGCTTGCTAGCTGGGTATAGACAAAATACGACAACCAGCAGGAAAACTGGAGGGCAAAGCATCAGTTTTCTGTCTGGAAACAAAAATGCGGTAGATAGTAGTTATGTTGATTACATTTTCCGTAATTGCTAAAAGGTCACAGTTTGTAGTCATAGGAGTACATAGTCCAATATACAAGTGTGTGTTTTGAAACCAGAACATAACATCTAGTCTGTTTTATGTCAAGATGTCAGGGTGTGTTTGCCAAAGTAGTTACTGTCAAAGGTTTAGTGTGCTTAGACTTGCCTACTATCGGTTTGTTGTTGCTGATAGAAAGCAATTAGCTCATTCTCAACATCAGCAAATTTGAGTTAAAACTATCACAGTATCACTCAAATGGCGACATTAGCAAGACACGTCAATGATAATTTATGTCTCACATCACATCCAATGATACACTTATCAAACGGTGTCAAAAAAAATCACAACATTTGCAAGAGAAGAAACATTGTCACGATTCTAAGGAGAAAATACCTCTGGGGCAACATAGTTAGGTGTTCCACATGTGGTGTGCAGAAGATCAACTCCCTGGCAAACAAGTTTTTCAACAAAAACAAATTATAACTGAGGTTTAAAACGAAAGATTAACATCAGAATAACAAATAAATATTTAATTATGCTTACTTGTTGCGGCAAGGCACTGAGTCCAAAATCGGATATCTTCAAATTTCCATGCACATCAAGGAGGAGATTTTCTGGCTACATTGCAATAAATAAAAACAGACTAGATTTGTGGCAGCTGAGGTATAAGTAACAAAGGTTCTAGATTTCAAATGAGCAGAGAAAGACCTTCAAATCTCGGTGGTAAATACCCTTGCTGTGACAATGAGAAACTGCATCGATAAGTTGCTGAAAGTATTTCCTAGAAGCCATCTCAGACAGCTTGCCTTTGTGAACCTATAGGCTTAAAATCAAGAAGATAATTAAATCATAGAGTGGAAAAAAATATACAGGAAGTAGTTTACTTATGGTAAAGTCCACAAGTGACACTTTTAAAAGATTCTGCTAGTGTTTTTCTTAAATCCACATATGAAAAGCTCCTCGTCACTATAATGCAATGGAAGTATGATAGCCTTACAATTTTATCAAATAGCTCCCCTCCTGGCACGAATTCCAGCACAATGTAAATCTTGGAGCGACTAGCCAAAACCTTAAATGGATACATGGAATCAATGAGGACATGTCTAGAACTTTCTGGCAGAAAAGGAAAACTATCACAAATTCAGTTAACTGAGAAAATACCTCATGTAGTCTGACAATATAAGGATGCCGAACAATCTTCATTATGGATATTTCACGTTTGATCTGTAACCAACAAAATATGCATATGCTTTAAGGGAAAAGGAAACCCTTATTTCATGTGTGCAGTGTGTATGCATCCTTCAAAATGGATATCTCGCATTAAGTGACTTTGAAAAATACTACTCTAAGCACTGTAAATACAAATGAATACACCTCACTCAATACAATCATAGAGCAACTCCATAGGAACATATGTCATTAAAAAGAGCGGTAGGTTGGGTTTCGGAGAATTGAAGATATCGAGTTACTACATTGGTATGACTTTGCTGTCTATGGCCGAAGCCAAAGATAGCCATTTCCTCTCCAATCTATGCTTAGCCCACAGTTGATTTGCCTGTCTTTTGTGCACTGTATGGAACCTCAAAATCAACTTTGGAAAATCCATCAAAATATGGACCTTTAGTAACTTGCTGCCTATTCTAATAGTTGAAAGGATGGGCTATTATAATAATCTTTTTTTGTGAGAAGCATACAACAAGGTAAATTTTTTAATTAAAATTCCCTTAAAACTTAACGACTACTTAAACACTGCCCTCCTTGCTATTCACTATTCGCTTAACAAACAAAAACAAACTCTTACTCCCCCAAATGGTTTCAAATAGGCTAATAGAAATCATCATTTGAAATAGATAGTGATGGGGGGCAAAAAAAAAGCACAGCCGATACAAAATTAATCAAATGAGATAGTGTGTGTGTGGAAACAAGTCAATTATACAAAGAATTGAGAAGTAAGCTTTATAGGCTAGTTTAGCCTTCAATATATAGTTGTAACCTACTTCTGGGATGAAATAAAAAGGCAGATTCTTTTCCCGAAAAAATCAAAATAAAATGTGGAGACATTCTTAAGAGAGTTAACTAAAAAAATTTGAATCTAAGTGTACAGAGAAAAAATTCAATACATAGGGAAGATAAGTAATAAAGAAGATAACTCACTCTTAAGAATGTCTTCACTTTTTTTTTTTTTATCAATATTCTTCAATCACAAGAAAACTCATAGTTTGTTATCACCTGTGTTAACGTTTTCTTACGTGTTTCCCTATCCCTCACAATATTAAAGTTCCCCATTTTCAAGCTATCTAACTGTGGCCCCGCATGGTCTCTTCTAACAAAACCAAATTATCTTAACCAATTCTCTCTTATCTTATCAACAATGACGAACTCTTACTTAACTGATCTCAGTTTGTACGAGAACAAATCTATCATTACATAAGCATCTCTGCCACATTAATGCTTTAATATGAAGTTAAAACCTTGAACAGCATATTCATCTAAGGTGACCTTTAATGTCTCCCTGCCTCTATTTTAGCTAAACTTACACTATGTAATCTTACTTTTACACAGTCTAAATCCTCGAGCTTCCAGAGTCTTCCTATGTTCAACTTAGTTTCAATACCTTCTTTCCTCTTATCAATCAATAGAATATCATAAGCAAACATCATATACTATCGCAAATCCTCTCTCCATACCTAGTCAATTCACAACAAAGCAAAAATGAAAACAAGGGAAAACTCTCAATAACTCCAATCATAATAGGGAACTCTTCAGTCTTTCTGGTGTTCATTCGTACATTTGTACTAGCTCACTCATCCATCTGCACATGTCCATGAGATCAATTGATAGCTCCTTACCAATCAGGCAATCACACAAGAAACAATAAGACAAAACTCACAATCAATATAAGCAATATAAGAAAGACAAGCCCTTTCTTATACATTACGTCTCCAAGCCAAAAATTAATCTCATTGAGATTCAAAAGAAACATGTTCAACTGTTCAGCTCAAATATAACCAAGTTATTTAAAAAAAAAAAAAAAAAAAAAAAAAAATTGTTAAACTACTTTTGATCTTATTAAGAGGAGTTTTTTGCGAAAAACTACCTAATATTTACCCCATTTTCATAAATATTACCTAAAGTTTTTTATTTTGCGAGAAACTACCTAATATTTTTTAACTTTTGTCGAACACTACCAAATTGAAATTTCCGATCAAATTAGACAAAATTCTTAATCGAAAACATTATTTTTGGCATATTACATACACTATTTACTTACTTAACCACCGTCAACTGTTTTGATTAGCTACTAACTTAGTTACTTCAATTTTTTTACTTCAATTTTGACTAGTTTGGCTGAGATTGTGGCTAATTTGGACGAAATGATGACTAATTTGATTGGCATTTTGATTTGTTTGTCGGAAATTTAGTTAATTTGKCAAAAAAATTGTCGATTTTGCTCATTAATTTCAATTTGGTAGTGTTTGACAAAAGATATAAAACATTAGGTAGTTTCTAGCAAAATTAAAAACTTTAGGTAGTATTTATGAAAATGAGGTAAGTACTAGGTAGTTTTTCACAAAAAACTCTATTAAGAGTAATTTTTGTTGCCTCCTATGATTAGACGTCTCATATTAAATTATCCGTTCATTGTAATCGCTCTTTTAGCGGTAGCCTGACAATGTACGATTAACTTCGAACTCAGATAGGAATACACCTACACATACTGAAATAATTCCCATAAACATCTAACATACACATTAGAGCTATAAACGATTCACCTGATAAACCTACACCGTTGCAGAACGAGAGACTAACAGCAACAGTTCAAAATCCAAAATTTTAGCTCAAATTTTCAATTTCATTTGGTTTAATCTATCACTATACTAGTTCATCCATGAGAGTTTTCGGCCCATAATCTCAAATCCTGGTTCCGCCACTAAACCTACATAACCTTGTACAACTACATATAGTTAACACATGATCATAACAGTCACCTGGTCAACCATTCTGTGTTCAGAAATTGTACTCTTATCTACTTGAACAATCATATAAACATCTAAAACATCATCGACAGTCGTATTGTCGACATTTCCGTTAATTTAAGGAACGAAGTTGTTATTTTATCGACGAAAACATTAGTAATCCAGAAATGAGTACAAGGAGGTAAAGAATTATGACCTGATCAACCATTCGATGCTTAAGAATGGTAGTCTTAGCCAATACCTTGACAGCTACGCTATCGCCGGTTTCGGAATTGACGGCGAATTTGACCTTGGCGAAGGTTCCTTCGCCGATCGTCCTTCCTACCTCGTACTTCCCTACTCTCCTCGTTGTCCTCATTCTCTCTCTTTCTCTCCTCTTTCACGCTGTAATCAGTACCGATTTTGATTGAATTGCCAGAAAATTGAATTTAATTTGGGGAGAAACTTCGTATTGTGTCGTGTCGGCCCATGGGCCACCGTGTACTTAGACGTAGGTTGGCCTTATGGAATTGATTTTCTTTTTTTTAAAAAATTGTATTTAATTTAATATTTATTTTGTAAGTAATTCATTTTTATTTTTTTGAAATTTTGAAGTATTATTTAAGTAATTAATTTAAATTAAAGTAAAGTTTATTTATATTTCGTTTTATTCTCTTGTTATGTTTATTTGTATTTTTTTTTTGTTTAAGTGAAGTTATAAAATTAATTAAAAAAAAGGTAAGTAAATGGATAAATGAAAAGAAAATTTTATTTAAATAAATAAGAAATTATTTAAAAAAAATACATGAAAATGCAATTGAAAAATTATAAAACGTTGTTTACAATTTATACTAATTTAATTACATAAGTAAGAAAAATATACAAAGAAAATAATTTACACTAATATACTATGTGTTTGATTCGATGCTTGATTCGTGGGAGTTATAGTCTCTTTCTAGATTTACCTCGCTTTGCTTTCTATCCACCGCATTCATCCAATCTTTATAACACACACACACATTCATAGGGTATTAGATCTCACACTAGTTCATTTCTCATCCAACACCCTTTCGACATCACCAAAAGCACGTTCCGATGCAACAAACGACACTAGGATGCTCAACAAGTCTTTCATGATCAACGTTGTGGACATCGCCATAAGAGCCTTACTTTGATGTCGCCACTAACTCAAAAGATCCAATACGTTTACCTTATCCTCTGTATATGCCCACATGTAAGAACTACTTGGTGAAACTAGCTAAAAAGGAATCTAAAACCTAAAAAGATGACCGATAAGGTAGATGAAAATTAGGAGCTGATAAGACAGCTGATCATTGTATAAAATTTGTTTAGTAAACTAGTTGGAAAGCCAACTGATTTTAGGTGAAATGTCGTAGAAGGATATGATAGTTTTTTTTTTAATACGAAGTATTATAGATTGAAGAGGTAAAAAGGAAGATAAAATAAGATCAACTACCTTTAAATGTTACCTGCTACCCTAGTATCATTCACCTCACATAGCTTATTTGGTTAAATAAGTCATTTGCCAAACAATTGTAAAAAAAAAAAAAAAACGAAGTAGTTGAAATTTTTGTCAAATAAGCTACCTTGATGATGAAATAAGTTACCTAAAAAGTCTTGTCAAACAGAACCATAATCGTAGTTAATGTACATATGATACTCGTCCAAGTCGGATGTGTCCTACATCCGATTGTTTAAAGGTTTGCCCCTCTAAAACAACTACCACTACTACTATCTGCATTTGAACGGGAAGAATAATGAGTTATGTTACAAAAGAGACCATAATGGCTATATACAGTAAAATAAATAATTAAAAATAGAGTTCTAATTTTATCTTTATACGTTTCTACATCGAAATTTAAACCTATACATTTTTTATATATAGTAACTAAAGACATAACATGATAAGTATATTTTATATGTGAAAATTGCATTTTGTATCGTCATTTACTCATTCATGCTTGTTTGCTTAAATGCAATGTGTTTTGTGAAATATCGCTACTTCCGTCTTGTTTTCCTGTTTTGTAAGATTTGAGCTGTTTTTGGAGGTTAATTGGAGGATTTGCACGTTCTCAAAGGAAATAAGGAGTAAGAAGAAGAAGAAGAAGAAGAAGAAGA
>VHZZ01000119.1:13869-41547 GCA_009801015.1 Silene noctiflora
TGGAGGGGTGTTTTGGACATTTCAAGTAACCCGAGGAGCGAAAGAATGAAGTTTGGTTGCTTACCGAGTCAAGAAGTCAAGTCTAGAAGACGTCGCTCCCGCCCCATGCATCCATCCCGGTGGCCAGGGGTGGCAACAGAGTTGATTTTTGACAAAGAACTGAAGATGCCGTGAATAGTTGTTCCCACCCCGGTAGGGGTGAGCCACTCCGGTGGCCAGGGGTGGCAGCAATGTTGGATTTTTGACAAAGAAATAAGAAGTGCGAGGAATGTTGTTCCCACCCCGGTAGGGGTGAGCTGCCCCGGACCACCGGAGTGGCTGCAAACTGGCCGAGACCTTTGGTTTTCCCCCTATTTTGTTATATAACCTTATGTTTTTCGAGGATGAATTATCAGATTTTCATATTATCATTAGTTTTATTTCCAAAAACATTTAGCTTACATTTGAGACTTTGTAATTTATTCAAGATTTCTACAAGTTTATGCAAGTATTCCGGGTTTATTTCAACTTTGTTCTTCATTTGGCTAGATTTACTTCCTTCATAAGTTGGGTATTATCTCTCTTTTGTTATTTACTTTTCCAGTTTTGTTCCCAATTTATAATTTCTATATCATTATCATGTTTAATCTAGTTATTCTCTTTGTTATTTTGCCTCCCTTCTCCATGTGTGAGTAGTTCTTTATCTAGGGAGGGGAAGCTATGTGGATTAGTCGTTAGTTATGCTGGATTAACAAATTTGTGTCATCATCGTGTTGGTTATATACATGCTTACTTTATTTTGTTAATCTATGATTGTTGGCCACAATCGTTGATTGATTTGTTATTCTCATCCTAAGAGCGAAAGTCGGGATAGAATTAGGCAATGCATATTATAGTATTTTGACCCAATTTATGCGAAAGTTTGTTGGTAGTCAATCTATGGTTAAACATAGGCCGAGAGGAAATTGTTATAAACCTAATCRACCCTTTGATGATGGAATCCTTTAATTTGRCATGGCTAGTTTCTAATCGCATGTAGTAACCCCAGTTTCCCTAGATTTCATCTTTATATTTGTTTCACTTTTGCATTTTCATCATTGTTTWMCYTWRKTWAWYCMAAAAATCAAACCAWTACTCGTGACCGACCTTGATAGTTTTCTATCCATAGCTAATCATATTTGCATCCCCGTCTCCCTGAGATCGACCCCTACTTCCCTATCTGCATTAATTTGTATGTTAGCCGAGTCAAGGRTAATTTATCTTTGGTAGGTGTGCGACAAGCCTATCATAAACCGATCTTAAGAAGGTTCAAATCTGACCCAAACCAAGATGAAATCGGACCAACTTTGGGTAATGACTCATGGGGTTTCAAGGGTTGAATTAGGGCTGGAGTGGGTGGCTTGGGGTCGGGGTTTTGGTCAGGTGTTGCAGCGGGTTGAAAACAGAGCAACAAGGGCATTCGACCTTGATTCGACCCATCAATTAGACCCGAATGGATCGAGGGAGGGTTACTATGGATGAGGGAGGTTGGGTCGACCCTCAGGGTGGTGTCGTGGTGGCCGTTAGTGGCGTGAGGTATTTGGGTTGGTGTTTGTCTTTGTTGCGGTTTCGGGTTTCGTGTCTTAAGACAAATAGTTTGGCGTGTTTGAGGGTCATCGTGTCTGGTGGCTGGGTGGTCGTAGGTGTAGGTTCGTAGGAGAGCTCATTGGTGGCATTAGGGTGGCCAAAGGCGATGCCTTACGCAGGTGTTCGTCGGAGTTCGCAAAAACAGGGGTATTGGTTGCATGCGTTTCTAGGGCTGTGTAGGGGACCACCGTGAGTGTCGTGTAAGGTTGGGGATGCTGGGGAACCACCAGGAATCAGGGGAAAGCCATTGTGGTGGCTGTGGTGGTGTGTCGTGGTGTGTGGGTTGTTGTTATGAGGAGATGAATGACGTGTTGAGTGGGGGTGTTGAGGCGTGTGATGGTGGCTAGGCGTGGTGGTTAGGGCTGGCGACTGGACCTTGGCTGGGCTGCTGGCAGTGGTGGCTCTCGGTGGTGTTGGTGGCAGGTTATGGTAGTGTCGGGTTTGGGTTCAAAAACACGGGTTGTGGGGAGGTGTTTGGCGTGAGTGTGTAAGGGCATTAATAGTACATGTGACTCATACACATTATTATATTGTTAGTGTGGTTGGTCGGGTTTAAGTATTGTTAGACGGGTTTGTTTTGGAGACGGGTTTATGTAGGTGTTTCACATCGGGTTTACACACGTGTTGGTTATGGGTTTGTTGAATAATTTGAGACGGGATTTAATTATATTAAATTACGTATTGTTGTAATTAGTTTAATTAGTTTATAATTAGTTTAATTATTTTGTAAATTAGAATAAGTATTAATTATAAATATTATTAATTATTTAGGTGACGGATTGGAGGAGAAGCGTTATTAACYGGATTGCTTTACTATTTAATTGATTGTGTTGATTTCTTTAATCGGATATTTGCTATCCAGGTAGGATAACTACTCAACTCGTATTATTACTTATGTTTGGTGCAATTTATTAAGTAATATGAATGGAATTAATTATTGAGTTATTGGATGAGTTTTGTTATTATGGTTGGATGCCTCAGCTTCGTGTCTGAAACGAATTGATTGAGTATTTATTATTTATTGTGGTTGCATATCATTTGCATTGGGTACCTCAGACTCGTTCTGGGATGATTAATTATTGTTGGCATATCATTTGCATTGGTTACCTCAGATTCGTTCTGGGATGGATAATTATTATTGTTGCATGGCATACTACATTGGATTCCCCAACCTCGTGTCTGGGAAGATGAATACCTGAATAGGTTTTATTGCATGTATACCTCAGTTGTACTGGGAAGATGATACTTAAACCTCATGTTGGGTATCATTGCATTGTTTTCCCCGGGCCAGGGATTGGTGAGATGAACGGGTGTTTAGGGTGATGAGCTCAGTTGCATTGGCATTTGCATTTGCATATCATATCATATTGTGCATTTTCATTTAGTTCATCTTATACTTGTTGTTAGTTATTCTACTCAACCTCGTGGTTGACCGTGTATTCGTAAACACCTGTGATGAACCAATTATTGGGGAGCAGATTGATTGACAGGTTTTGAGTTGACTTAGCTGGAAGCTGGATGGCGTGAGGCTATATAATGGAACTTAGAAGTCTAGATCACTTAGTTGGTCAATCACTTTATTTTATTTGTTCAATTTATTTTCCGCTGCAGATGTAAATTAATTAGTTTAAGTTTGGTTGTAATTTGTAGTAAGTCATTTAACTCTATTTTAATTAAAGTACTTTGGTTTGTTTATCTTTGTTATTCACTACCTCGGGAAACCGATATGGTAACAGTCTTATTTATTTGGGAATGTCTTACTAAAGGCTCTTGAATAAATGAGGGTGTTACATTGAGAATTGGCATGCTTACATGGGAGCGACACCGGGAAGACGTGAAAGAAGGCGAAATAACACCAATGTTGATACTGCGACAGTCTTGTCACTCGGCAGTTTATGAGATTTTATCTAATTAAGTTGTCTTTAATTAATTATTATCCTTTAATGTAATATTTTAAGTTTTCCATGTAGTTAATTAATTGTGAGATTTTATTTAATTAAGTTGTCTTTAATTAATTAAGTTGTCATTTATTTTTTTGATAATGTAATTTTTATAGCCATTTGCATTTCAAATTTCCAACCGTTTGAATTTCAAATTTCCAACCGTTTGAAAAGCAATAAACTTTTATCGTTACTTATGTTGACTATAAATTAACCTGTGCTCTACTTTAAAAATTTCACTTCATTCAAATTCAACTTTATAATTCCACTTCATTCACAAAAAATCCGAAACAACACAAAAATGGCTACAAATGCTCAACAAATTAGAGTGTACCAACGAAACATTGATGCCATCGTTTTAGATTAACCCAAGTTAGTGGATCGGCTAGAATTAGTCATCCCAAGTGTTACTGTATTGTATTTGCTTGAAAATGATCCAATAGGCAGGCTTTGTGTCATCTTAGTCGGGAGCTGTCCTAACTCCTCCAGTTAATGATGATGTTTTGTCTGTAGCAACATTAACAGATAAAACGTGGGAGTATCGCAGGTTGCGAAGTGATATCATTACATATTTTGAGCGCATACTGACCGTGCTCGATTACGCAACACTATCTGATTTATGTGTTGGTAGAGTGTTCAATCTCGGCAACGAGAAACTCGACATCATTGATATATATGATCAATATGTTGCTTGCCAACCAGAATAAATTGAGGTTGGAGACGATATAGAAGATATGGAATCATTATCAGATAATAATTAAGTTGTATTTTAATGTCGTATTTTAATTTAATGTCGTATTTTAATTTAATGTTGTATTTTAATGACGTATTTTAATTTAATGTCGTATTTTAATTTAATGTTGTATTTTAATGACGTATTTTAATGTATTCTCTTATTGTAACAGACTTGTATTTTAATGTTGTAATTTAATTAAGTTGTATTCTACGGTATTGATCGATAAATTAAAACCTAAAACTAAAAATAAAATTGAAATTAAAATTAAAATGAACTACAATTATATTAAAATATCCATACAAAGAGATAAAATAAAAACTGAATTAAGAAAACTAATATTTAAATAAAGTGTCATAAAAAATAAAATAAACTACTAATCATTCTCGTCCTCGTAGTAGGGACGCAAGTTCTGAAACAAATAATCAAACTGAGCTCTCAGCATCGCCTCCGAGGGTTGTTGGTAGATGTTCCTAAAATGCTGACTAAGAGCTAGGGCGACCTCCGGCTCTCAGTGAAACCCGACCTCACGAAACTGGAAGCGCTGTGAAGGGAAGGGAAGGGGGGGGTAGAAGTACGGGTGAGAAATATCTGAATACCACCTACGGTACCCATCAGCAACTTCGAAAGGCATAAGCGCTTCATCTGACCGATGACGCAGGGAAACCTGAGAAATAGGGATGCCCTAAGTCCTATCGGGATCTTCACCAAACTCAAGCCTATACTTGCCCTTTGTCGGGCGCTGCTCTAGAGACGGGATCTGCATCGGATACGGGATTGTCTGACGATACCCAAACCGACGCATGCACTGATGGCTGGTACGGCTCTACTACATCAAGAAATATGATAAATAACGAGTAAAACGATACCCTGCAAGTGCGGTAGGGACGTGGACCGCATGACAACCATCGGACTTGCTCCGCCCTAAGCCCGTCTAAACTGTGGCGGTGCATTCGTAAAAGATCGAGATCACCCTTATACCGAGGAACACAGATCCAAGCCTCTATCAAAGGTCTCCCATGAAGATAGCATCCGGCGCCGGGTATAAACTGGGGAAAGTACTCATATATCCATGCCTGGAGTAACGGTAAACACCCGCTAACACCAAGAGTCTCTCGGCGCGATGCTATGCCCAACTGTCGGTACAAGTAAGCCAAACAACCGGCACCCCAGGCGAACGAATCAACCCGATCAAGATTATCAAGAAAAGGCAACAACTGAGCATTCACCTTATCACCAGTATTGTCCATGAACAAAGTATGTCCCAATAAAATTAAAAGGTATGCCCGGAACAAGTCATGGTCAGTCCCATCTTCAACAACCTCCCTCAACTGTGTCGTCAATAAACCATCGTTCTTATAGCGAGGTGGTTTAACATCGACAAATGGAATTCCATAAAATAGAGCTATCTTCACCCTCAAATCACGATCATCCTCCTCAACCATACCATCCAAACACACCCTATCACCACTAGCCGGTATCCCAAGAATCCGCTGAACATCGTGGAGCATGATACTAATCTCTCTAAAAGGCATATGGAAAGTGTTAGTATCCAGCTTCAACACTACGAAGGTTCTCGTCTAGACCGGTGGTAAAGAGTTCCTCAAAACCCCAAGCCGGCTCGTAGCAACCCTACCGGCAACAACCTCGGAGAGCACCATCTGTCTAATCTCCCCCACAACACTCGACCTCTCGTAACACTTCAAACAAGATCTCAACAAGTCTGGGTTAGCCTCGGACCAACTACTGAATTCTACATGACCACCAAAGCTCCGTAAGACGGAACTGTTACTCGGACCACCAACAACGGGACCTCTCAAGATCCAAGAAGTATCCCTCCTCGGCCTCGACCTCTATGTGATCGAGGAAGTCTCCCTAGCACTCGAATATCGGCCTCTACGATCCCGGGCCAACCTATGAGTCAACAATCTCTATGATGACGGGTTCACGGCGACCTGATACTCACCTACATATTCCTCCTCCGACCCCTATCCCCCCTCCTCTACAACATGCCGGAAACTACCGGCTAACTCCCGTGATCTTGCCTCGTCCGAATCACTAGTGACGTGACTGGGAGTAGGCATCATAACCGGCTCTCTAAGTGGTGGTGGTGGTTGTGGTTGCGCCTGCAAAACACGCAAACGACGCTTGGAAGACGTGGCATTCCGACCTAAAGTACGATCGTGGCCRGAACGTTTAGGTAGCGGAGGTGGAGCTTGCATAATGTTCTTTCCTTTATCGTTTCGATCTCCCATCTGCATTAAACAAATAAAAAAATTTAGAAAATAAATGACATCGATTAGGAAAGGTATTTTTAAAAAAAAAAACAATTAAAAGCAATAAATACGGTTTTAAAAAAAAATTGACCGAACCATGGACGAAATATCGATAATCAACAATTGAACATGGACGAATGTTAAAACTCGAAGTTGGACCATGGTAAAACGTTGAATTTCAACATTTGACCATGGATCAAACGTTGAAACTCAACGTGAACCATGGATCATACGTTGAAATTCAACGTTCACCATGAACCAAACGTTGGGTTTCAACGTTCCACCATGGATTACACGTTGAATCTCAACGTTTGGCCTATGGTCAATTGTTGAATTTGAACTTTTGATCCATGGTGTTTTTCCCCTTTCCCGAATTCGTGACCAATCGACGCAACAACAACAAAAATCGACAAAAAATCTACCTTGTTTCGCCAACACCACCACCCTAATTACAAACAATAATGAAATCAACAACAACAAACAACTAATTAAGAAAAAATTACCAACAAACAACTAAACCTAATTCAAAAGTAATTCAATTAAGTAATTCAACTAATTACAAACAATTATATCCAAATCGATGTCATATAATCGATTAATAACATCAATAAGGGAAGAGGAAGTGAAATAACCAATTAAAAACGATTAAAAACAATTTATTAGCACACAACTAAGCTAATTGAGAAAAAAAGGGGGAAAACAGTGACTTACGGTTGGCGCCAGTGGTGGTGGCCGGCGTGCTAACTATGGCGGCGGCGTGGCACCGACGACGGTGTGGTGGAAGTGGTGGTGGCGTGGTGGTAGCCGGCTAAACGGTGGTGGTGGTGGTGGAAGTTGGGTGAATTTTGAGAAGTTGGAATTAGAGAGAAAGATTGGAATTAGAGAGAAAAGAGTGAGTTAGTGAGATGTAGAGGGGCAAAAGTGTCTTTCGGAATGAAAAGCGTCGACGATAGTTACTAAAACGTTGATGTTTTGCAATCGGGTAATGTAGAGAAAGATCTCATTAGGAGCATAATAGACTGAGCATTCCTTTTGCAAATATGAGATGATTCAATTTCAACGTAACCCCTTGCATAGAGAATGATTCTAGAAAGGCCATCCTGAGATAACATATTCAATTATCCGGATTAAGTACTCCATGCATATGGTGAAAATCAAGGGAGAAATAGGATCCCCTTACTTGCTTAATGTTAGAAATCGGTTAATTAGTTACATAGCTTTTTAATAATCCTTTGACTTTTAGTTGTGTGGTTATAATAATGCAAATAAATAATCATTTTTTACTTATTGGTGGAATGGTGATATAGTTAAAGATGGTTAAGAGTGTAGTATATAAAGGTGGTAGTGAAACCTTTGTTATTGTTAATGTATCATAAGTGTTATTAGTAAAATTAAAGGTGAAAGTAATGACGATGATTAGATAAGGGCATCATGACAGAAGCTTGAAAAGTCGTAGTCGTACATTGAATCTTTCAAAGAGAACATGCACATGTAACAATCGGTAAAACCCCCATTTACTCATGTTCTCATCGAATGGCGGTATGTCATGAACATTTGAATGACTGAGACTAATACGTTTATCCTTTCTACTCATATGGGGAATACTCCGCTTTATATCACGCTTCTTTTCACCCCGCTCTTAACAAGGGTTATCGTAAGTCATGACGCAATAGCGTACTAATCCCGAACCTTGCAGTAAAGTAGGGTGACCCCAACACAAATCTAAGAAATTTCGTAATAAAATGGATGAGATTATCAAACAAACTGTTACTTGTAGTTTATGCAGTACGTCAGGGTGATAACAATTGTCATTGATGGGAGAGTACTATCCACTCGTTTATATGTCTACTTGTACTTCTCCCTCCCTCAAAATTATGCAAATTTAGGTACCATATGGACCAACCAGCTCCTATCATTTAGTTCCGTAAATTTCCAACCTA
Organism: Silene noctiflora; assembly: GCA_009801015.1. Taxonomy (NCBI): domain Eukaryota; kingdom Viridiplantae; phylum Streptophyta; class Magnoliopsida; order Caryophyllales; family Caryophyllaceae; genus Silene; species Silene noctiflora. The sequence continues at coordinate 22,364 of VHZZ01000119.1, forward strand.
CTACAAACACTATCTTCAATTGAATTCACTCCCCTTGAATTGTCCTTTACCCAAACCAATCTAGCTATATACCATATCTAATCTTGATCAAGATTTTTTTTGGGTAAACCAAATTATTCAAATTCATTCAACTATAAATATTCTCACCCCTCATACTTACACTCATAATAGTCCCCTTGTCTTTTAAAAAATTTCGAAAAATGGGTTCGTCTCAAGTTACATTAGTATTATTATCGTTATCGTTATTTATAGTAATTTCTTTAGCTTTAGATATGTCGATAGTATCATACGATCTCGACTCAAATGATCAACATGTTAGCGGTCACGTCCGGACCAATGACGAAGTTATGTCATTATACGAGTCATGGCTAGTGAAACATGGCAAGAATTATAACGGTCTAGGGGAGAAAGAGCGTCGGTTTAGTATATTTAAGGATAATCTTCGGTATATCGACCAGCGTAACTCTGAGAACCGTAGTTTCAAGCTTGGTTTGAACAGGTTTGCGGATTTGACAAACGAGGAGTACAAGTCCAAGTACTTGGGAATCCGGCCACGGTCTAAGAGTCTGTTGGGTCGAGCCAAAAGCGATCGGTATGCTTTTCGGGACGGTGATTCGTTGCCGGAGAGTATTGATTGGAGGAAGAAGGGTGCTGTTGCTGAGGTCAAAGATCAAGGAAGCTGTGGTAAGTATATATGCTAGTGTTACACTGTTATGTTGTTTTAGTTCTTATGAATCTTATCCCGATCATTTCTTTACATTTCTATTTTATATTTACGCAATTTATTAGTTTTTCCGATATGCAAGTTAGCTCTAACTTTTTTATGTGCATAGGCCCTAGGATCATGTACTTTTTCACTTTTCCTTGGTCATTTTCGATTTAACATCCTAATGATAATCAATAGCGAGCTAATTACGCAGCAACTCAAATAAAACGTTATACCGTCATGCACGTATCGGATATGAGTATACGATGATTATATGTCTACCACCCGCGTTATGTTGTTCGTTTAATGATTACGGTAAATCAATAATACTTGATGAATAGAAATAAAATTCCTACCAAAATAAATACTCCGTATAAGAAGAGTAGCTAAGCTAGAAGTATACTTGGGTTAATTAGTTGGGTAACTATATATGCATGTGACGTGTAGGAATCGAACTAGGGTCGTCTAATAATATGTCAAAAGGTTCTCTAAACCGACCCAATCGATCATTTGTATTTGGTTGGTAGCCGAATGTTAAGTTTGATTAGCGTATTTGCTATGAAAACCAAGTTTTTCTTTCTTTTATACGGAAACTATCTTCTAAAATCAAACCTTTTAAATTCATTTGATGATCCTGATTACTTATATAATGATTTGAAGATACTACAAAATTGGTATTGACAATTAGTCGAATTATTGTATATTAGTGAGTGCTGACTGATTGTGCATGTTTTTTAAGTTTCTTTGACATGTTTTTAGTTTTTTTTGGATGTAATTGGAAAAACATAATTAAAATTAAATTTTGATTATTATGTACCAAGTACAATTTAAAGAATCATTAATACTAAAGGGTTGTTTGGTGCCCTTAGAAAATCATGGGAAATGAAACTTTCCATGAATTAGAAAAGGTGGAGTTGTTTGGTTGCCACTTTTTTGTAGAAATGGGGGAAGTTGCACTTCCTATTGGAATTGACTTCCTACAAAAATGTAGGAAATTGCTTAGCAACACCTCCTGGTAAGTTTAAGTTCCTATGGAAGTAAGTTCCCGCATTGGCAACCAAACAATTTTGGGAAATTCCCATGAATTGGTTGTGGGAGTTTATTTCCCATGATATTGCATTTCACGTGATCTTGCAATTCCCGCATCAACCAAACGACTCCTAAGAGTATTTGGACTTAGGGTATGTTTGTATAAGGAATAATTATATATGAGTAAATCTATTTGATGATATCAAAATGTTAAAATTGGAGCATCGTATTCATTTATAGGGTGAAATTTACTCTTTGTAGGATAAAAAAGTACCAGTATATACAAAATACAAAACTTTGGATGTATGGAGTATTGGAGTATTTACTTAGGGGTGGAGATTTTTACAAAAATAGCAAAGTTCATATTATTAATCAAATAATCCAACTTTTCTAAAGTTTTCCAAGAATAATCGAGCCTTTTAACTACTTAAACAATAATAATCCAATATTTTTGTAACTTTCACCTGATTTAAATTTCAACATTTTTGTAACTTTCACCTGATTTAAATTTCAACATTTTAGGGTGAGAGTATAATTTAGGAAAAAAACTACTACTCCGTACTAATTGTCCAACAATGTTTTGTAAACACTTTATCTACATTTTTGTTAAAAAAAGATGTACTATTAAATCATCATTATTAGTTAAATAATTTTCCAACATTTTGACATTTTTATAAATAGTTTCGGCAAAAACAATTGTATACTTTTGCAAATATATAAGTAAATTATCATTATCATTTAATAAAAAAAAGTGTGAATCGTCTGGATATTTTTATGTCATACAAGCAAAAACTTGGGGTTAGTACTTTTACAATGTTAAGGTTCACTTATATTCACAATACATAACAGATGGTAAATTGTAAAATGTGGAACATAAGTAAATAGTAATTTTTCCTTAATTGAATGAAACGAGTTTGGTAAACGGACGAATAGTTATCTAACAAATTTTTTTTTTTTTGGGTAAAATGTGAGCTTTTGTATTAATAATAAACCATAGACAATGATTACAATTTCTTATACATGGTTCACATGGGTAATAGAATCACAATAAAGAAATGTCTAAGCTAATTAACCACTCTTTGTCTATTGCACGAAGAGGCTGCTCTATTTTTGCCAAAACTCTAGCATGCACCATCCTCTTCAGTTCTTTGATGAGCACTTCAGGTCTGCTCAATTTTTTATCCAGGCGACAAATATTCCTTGCATTCCAGATGCTATACCAACAAGCCACCCTGGTCATTCTTTGCACCTTCCTCTGCAACTTAGTATAAGCGTACTGCCTGCTATCAAGCCTCAAGTGTAACCATCTTTCCAAACTAAATAATCAGGGAGCTATACATACAGTTTCCAAATATATGATCATGCGTTTCCTCCCCCAATTCACATAGGACACAAGCATTGATGTCACTAATGCCAATTTGATACAGAGTTTGCTTCTTGTGTTCAAAGCCTCTTGCTTAATTAACCATCCAACAAAAGCATGCTTAGGTATATTCCAAGTTTTCCATACATCCTTATACCACTAGACAGGGGGGTGTGATCCCTGCATCCAGTGATAGCCAGAGCCAGACCTGATAAAGTAACCTTTGGCATCAGCCAGCCATTCTGGTCACCCTGAAAACCTCATGCCAAAACATCTCTAACCATACATATGTTTCTCCAGTTCCAGTTGGAATCAGGACATGGTTGATAAGTAGTCCAATTGACACCTTTTAAATAAACATGATCAATCCACAAAACCCACAGTCTGTCTGCCTTAGTGTAAACCCAATTCACCAGCTTACCTACAACAGCTATATTCCACACCCCTGGTTCTTTAATGTTCAACCCACCTTCTTTCTTGCTGCAACAAATTTTGTCCCAGACAACCAGAGGAACTCTATGGCACTCAGATCCCCCATGCCATAGGTAATTCCTACACACTGCTTCAATTCTCTTGACTACTCCTTTAGGTACCAAAAAGATACAACTCCAGTAAGTATGCAAACTGCAAAGTATTGAGTATAGAGTTTATCAACACTAATCTGCCAGCATAGCTAAATTTTCTTGCACCTATCCCTCTGGTTTTATTCACTATCTTATCAATTAGAATGCTGCAATCCTGCTTTGTCGGTCTGCCTGATTGAATGGGAACTCCTAAATATTTGAATGAGAGTGTTCCCTCCTGGAATCCTGATATTTAGGTTGACCTGATAATAACATGAACATTTCCTCCACTCGAAAGATAATACGGAGTATTTATCCAACCAAACTCCAACCATTTTCTGTTTGGAATATACTCTTTCCGTCTCAATCATCATCTATTTACCATTTATATTCGTTGTTAGCAGTGGCGTTTCTAGACTCCTAATCATGGGAGTTCGGGTATACATAGAAGAAAAAAAATATTTCAAAAGATTAAAAATCAGTATTTTATTATTATGTTTACTTAATATTTTGGTTGTTAACAATAAAAATTGAAAAAGAAAACATATAATAAGATGAAAAGTGGATGAAAAATAATTCAGAATACAAAATGTCACCATTGAAAGGCATTTATTAGCAAAATTAACTCCTAAATTTGCTAGTAGTAGTGCTCGAACACTAGACCATTAGTTTTAAATGTCAAATGCACAACACTTTGACGTACAAGTACATCTTCGTGTCTTATATTCACTCTCACTTATAGTATATATTATGTTTTGGCGTCAGTGGGGGTTCAGTTGAACCCCCACTAAAAACGCCCCGGTTGTTAGGGGTATTTTAATCAAATGTAAATAACGATTATGATGGAGTCTCTCTGAGCCTACCCTTGCAACAGTTGCTTGCATAAGCCGCAAGGTAAAATTGTCATAACAATTCATCAGGACAATCGGACCCTATACATTGCAGCTAACTAAGTCTGGATATTTCAGGGAGCTGCTGGGCATTTGCAGCCATAGCCGCGGTAGAAGGCATAAACCAGATTGTTACTGGTGACCTTATCTCACTATCAGAGCAAGAGCTAGTAGAGTGTGACACCTCATACAATGAAGGATGCAATGGCGGTCTCATGGACTATGCCTTTGAGTTTATCATCAAAAATGGTGGCATTGACACCGAAGAAGACTATCCCTACACGGGCAGGGATGGCAGATGCGATACTTACAGGGTATTTAACACTGCTTTTCCTTTGTGATGTTTGTCCGGAAATGAGTTAGTAGGAACGAGGAAGGTAGACTGACCTGTTTAATCTCTGTCTCGTGTAGAAAAACGCAAAGGTGGTCACAATCGATGGCTATGAGGATGTTCCTGCAAATGAGAAGTCCTTACAGAAGGCCGTGGCAAGTCAGCCTGTGAGTGTTTCTGTTGAAGGTAGCGGAAGAGATTTTCAACACTATCATTCGGTAAGAATTTCTTTTCGAGGATGAAGTTATAATCCATTTGAGTTTCAAACCAAATAACATAAATTTTGTGATTTTTATGGACAAACAAAATTCAAAATACCACGGAATAATTCTGTACCAAATGCCTGTTTTTTAGCAGTATTAAAGTACAGTATTTTAATGTACACAGGGTATATTCACCGGAACATGTGGAACATCACTAGATCATGGAGTCACAGCTGTTGGATATGGATCCGAGGATGGGCTAGACTACTGGATCGTCAAGAATTCGTGGGGTTTAAGCTGGGGTGAGAGAGGTTACATCAGGATACAACGCAACACCAAATCTAGTGGCTTATGTGGGATTGCAATGGAAGCATCTTACCCAACCAAGACAGGCGAGAACCCACCGAACCCAGGCCCATCTCCTCCGTCACCAGTTGTACCTCCAAGCATCTGTGATGACTACTACTCTTGCCCCGACCACACCACCTGCTGTTGTGTGTTCGAGTTTGGTAACTACTGCTTTGAGTGGGGCTGTTGCCCTCTCGAAGCAGCTTCCTGCTGCGAGGATAATGAAAGTTGTTGCCCTCATGATTACCCCGTCTGCAATATCTATGCTGGCACTTGCTCAATGGTAAGTATTGCTCGTCATGATTGCTAAATATTGATGTTACTACAGATCACAGGAATGCAGCGTCTCTCATATTTGAAACGAGCCCCATTAACTATGTAGCTGTCTTATGTTATTATCTTATTGAATACACACAGGCCAAGAACAACCCATTTCAAATACCGGCATTGAAGCGTACACCAGCAAAGGCTCACCGGATAATTAGGAACCCTGGAAAGAGCAGTTCGTAAGAAAACCATTGCAGCAGCTGATCGAAGGGCTTTTGAAGGACATTTCACTGATGTACCATTGATATGACAGTACTCTCTTCAATTTGATGATTCAAGGTCTGCAGCCAGGTTTCAGGAGCTGATGATCACTTTGTACCAATATTTATGCAAATCTATTCTTGTAAATTACGTACCAGCATTTGTTCTTCCATAAAAACAAAGTCCTACAGTACATTTGAATATTCTACTCCGTAATAAATTTAACTTATTATAATGTCTATGTATACTCGAATACAAAAAAAATGCATGAGTCAGCATCGACTTTAAGAATGTACGTCTCTTTATTTAAACGCGATATTGTAGCATTGGGCAACATTGTAATGTCCTCGTGTCTCAATTTTAACTCGCAAATTACAAATTTACTTAACGGAGACTACTTTCAAGCACATCACTCCATAATCTATTGTACTCCGTAACTTTTATGTGTTCTGAGTCATTTGATTGAACTTGAAATTAGTACTAGAACTTCTTGACAATATGAGTTTGGACTTGAAATTTACTCTTCAAACTGATCCAGGCCTCGTATCAGTCGTATGTATGGACTCGGTTGAGAACGAGTACCACTAGATCCTTAGAGAGTGAGTATCCTAAATCTACTAGAGCATATATGCTCATCAGTTTTAGGCTATGCTCTTTAATCCAACTTATCCAAGTTTGTTTTGACTTTTGATCCAAGGATTGGTACCATTGATGTAAGACAGTAAGAGAGGACTTTGTCGCCAAGGCAGGTTAGAGATGATCGAATGGCAAAAGTCCATAGCCCGACCTAGTCTACCTTTTTTTTCAAAGGGCATGGGACTTTTGTTTAAGCAATAAGCCTCTCACGGATATAGCTTGTGTCGGATTAAGTATCACCAACATGGGTAAATAAGACAAAAATAAGAGTATTTAGGAAATCACAAAAGGCTTGTCTTTATCTATTCAGGTGAGTTTTATTTTGACCCGTCACAAATTTGTGACGGATATTGCCTGTCACAAGCTTGTGATGAATATTACCCGTCACAAATAAGAATTTGGGTTATTTAAGTACGAAGCACCCCATGGTTCGGCCCAAGAAGGTCCAAAGTAATTTTGGGCCAAGCGTTGGCTTACATTTTGGCCCGTCTGACCCGCATTTTGACCCAGCTGGCCCACATTTATCAGGGAGGTGATTTTTTTTTTTTTTAAATTTATTTGTTAAGGTGGTAATAAAATTATGAAGAACTCTAAAATAACTCAAGTACGTTCATTAGGAATTAAGAGTTAAGACCAATGACCACGTAACATAGACGAGTGTATTAATGAGTATATTATTAAGCATTCTAATATCTAAAAGTTGTTATGCTAAAAAATAAAAAAATAAATTCTCTAAAAACCCTAGCCTCCATCAATTACTCTTGATTATCAATCTATGGTAAGCCAAAAATTATTTTCTATTTCAATTAATAGTATGCAGATCTATATTCTATTTAATAAAAGTCTCCCTTTTGGTGAGAATCGTTTATCAGTCCCTTATTTCGGAGGTTTTCCATTTATTCATGGGTTTAGTCTCATCAGTAATATAGTCAAGAGTAATTCGTTGATGGTTCTTAGCGTGTTCTTTCAAAGGGTACAAGTGATTTGTCAACAATCTTTGGAATTAGTCGGAGGTAAATTTTATCTCATAATGAATCAAACGAAAGATCCCCTCAAAAGTTACATGAAGATAGTGATAATAGGACGAGCCGAATTGTTAGATGCTGTTTTGAGATCCCAGTTTATAAGAGGTTTTATGCAGGGCCGTCTTGGGGTTTCAGGACCCCTTTGCGAACTCTAGATATGGGGCTCTATATAACATTTTAAGAAACAAAATCTAAAAAAGTACATAAATGTGGCTACTAAGTCTTGAACTTGAGATCTAGTGCTTTAAAAACAATTATTATCCACTAAGACACTATCTTTCATTGACTGTTTAGTGTATTACATTCATTTATTCTTACTTTACTTTGATTTCTGGCACGAAAAATTGGGGGATCTGTGCAGCCACACGCCCCGCACGGGCCCAAAGTCGGCCCTGATGTTATGTTTGCCTTTATCTTTCTTTTATAAAATACTTCATATGTAATTCATCATATCTACATACAAAAATAAAAGTGATAATATTTACTTTGGCTAATACTATTTTATCAATTGTATAAATTTTTTAAACAAAGCATGTATTTAAGGTATTAATGGACGATATTTAGCTATTTAGAGCTGTTTGGTTGGGGGTAATTTGAAAAGGAAAAAGGATGTTTAACCCATTCTCTTTCTCTACGAACCACACTCGCCAATACATTCACCATCTACCCCCGCCGCCAAACACAAACAACCGCCGGCATAGTCATCGGTGTCGGGCCTACGTCCCCACTGGTGACCACTTCCCAGTCGTCCCTTCCACGGTCGATACCGTCACCACTAACCCAAATCTTCCAAAGAAACCTCCTCTAAACTTGGAGAATCCCTACCTCACTCACAAAAACCCATCTCCCATCGTAACCACCAGATGGTGTTTTCGAGAGCAGGGGAGGGATTTTTGTAGGTGGGGTTAAGTTTTACAAGGATGGTATAGGTGTTCAACGACGGAACGAGAGATGTGGGGGCGCTCCCAACAGCTAACGAATGATCAGTGGTGAGTGGTGGTGTTGGGCGGTGTGAAAGAAGGTAGTTGGTGGTAGTGGTGTGGGTTTTGGTTATGGTGGAGGTTGGTTTCAAAGGCATTGATTCCCTTTTATTTTAACTTATAACCAAGCAACCTATTATTATAATATGTAATCCATTTCCTTTCCTCGCAAATCTCTTTCCTGATTCCATTCCTTTTCCATTGTATGAAAGAAACGCCCCCTTATCTTCTTCGATAAGTCGTAATTTAGAGGGTTTGAAAAGCTCATTTGAGCTCTAAAGCCGGATTGGCTCGACCCTCCCCTCCCCTCATAAACGGCTATTTTTTTTATTTTTTTTATTTTTTTATCTTTGCCTGACGACCCATGATCACCTTTAGCCTAGGCGTGTGTATTTCGAGAATTCTCATCAAGAAGAACGTAATTGATTACTTGAAGGCTTCAAGCATTCGAACTTTATGGACGGTGAAGAGATAAAGGGCGGTTTTGTCGTAAAACTTCTTGCTGGGAAGGTCCTTGCTACCCATGAGCATAGTGTGTTGGATATGTGGCGAATGTGTTTAGCCCTCGTTTCTTAGTTTCATACCAACCTAAGAGCAAGTCATCTATGAGAATCACGAGTTTTACGATAGTGTCCTTTTGGTTATTAAATGATTTAAGATCGTATAAATAGTTCCTAAACACAACATAATCGAATAGATGCACATTAGCATCGCCATCAACAACCACAAGTGGAGTGATTCGCAAGACCCAACTTCCACGGGTAAGTGACCGCGGGAAGTACCGAGTGGATAAGTAGATGAAGAGTAACCAAACCTCTTCTTCCATCGACCATCATCCATACATAAACATACAATAGGAGTCGAGGAAGGGCTTAAAGCTAGAAAAATATGGGTAGTGTCCATTGTCCACACACAAAAAAAAAGGACAATGTGATAGTGAGCCAGAACAAACCATTCCTTAACTTTTTGACATCTAACTCCCACTAAATGCAAACACCTTAATTGCAAAAGTCATCTCAGGTCATTTTCATATCAGCACTTTTTACATTGGTATTCAAGTGTCTTATGGTAACCTACTAGCTACAGTAGTACAGGACATAGCTATACCCTCTCTTTCGAAACTACCAAAAGCAAAAGCCTCTACGTTTAACAAAGACATTTCGGAACTAATTTAAGACTCTGTCTCCCTATTTCTACATTCCCTTCTTCGTTTTTATCCTTCTTTCTCACCCTCTTCTATATTTGTAATCACCAAGTTATGTATCCGTCTTGACATTAAAACAGGTTAAATATCATCCTACTTGACCATATACGACTTTGCTTTTCTCTATGTATTCTTTTTTTGTCTTATTCTTACTTCTTGACCTTTCGTAAGCAAGAATTTGTGATCACGAAATACTCAGTTAATACTGGAGTCAAATCAATAGAAGCTATAACACCTTACTCGAGTTCATCTACGAGAAACTCGTGCATGACCTAAACAAAGCCTTGTTCGACTCACTTAGGTTCAGAGTACAAGCTTAAATATTAAGCAGCAATTGATTGATTACATTATATCATAATTCTTCATCAATCATTTTTTAACTTAGCTACAAATTAAAGTGAGTATTGATGATTCAAAATTCATTTAGTTAGTTAAACAATAGCGGTGTGACAGGGACCTGCTCGATAATCAGATGAGTCGAGTTTAACTCTAACCTCATCGGATCGGCTTGCTTCAATTATCAATAATTCAAGGCAAATAGGGGACTAAACAAGATGGAGCATAAAGATAACTACCAAAATTGCAGGTAAAGCACAAAGGTAAAAGAGTACCCATGTCCATGTGATGCAGCAACATTTTTGCATGTCCCAGAAATATACACCCTTACTCTAGTAGTAACTTWTTCACCATGCAGTAAAATTCAGAAATTGTAGTCAATTGTGAATATAAAATACCATTTTAATGTTATAGGGAAGTGTCTTGGAGTAACATGCAAAAAAACAACACAAAGCAACAAAGTCAGGAATCCGACTTTAATTTACAAAGAAAGATGGGGGAGTAAAGCATAAGAAAGCTTTGTACTGGGATGTCTTTTCTTGCAACAGCTACTACAGTTTACAGTACTACTCTCCTAAAGCAATATTCACCCCACTGAATCTCTTTTATGGAGCATGCAGGATAAACTGTAGCTGCTCATTAAGTACTGTGTACCCGAACCCGATGTACTAGTTATCGGTTTTAGTCTTGATACGTTATTTGGTTGTTGCTATGCAATCTCGATTGTTGTACTAAAGATATGTTCTTGATATCGCTTCAAAATGTGGCAACATCCAAAGCCTACTGTTAGTCTCCCTTAAAACGGGTTTATCTAATTGATGTCAAAAGCCCTTTCTAACGATAACTACAATGCCCGTCGAAGAATTTCTTCCCGTGGCAATATTACCCCTCTTTCCTCGATTTAAAATCATGCTCATACAAAAAAATCGGAAACTTCGTAACCTTGTGGCCAGTTGCCAAACATACGTTGTAGGTCTTGTAGCGCATCCACGGCAGCCTGTTGACACCGGAAAGCCAACCTTTAGGCGGGTCTTGCACAAGTCTTGTGCTAATTTTGTATAAAAATCACTTCAAAATTTCATAGGAACGGACTCGTAAAGATTTTAATCAGAATCCAGGTCCGCTTCAGCGCTTTGTGGGGTTAACAGATAACTCGGTACTCGGTAGTACTTAAATGGTACATGAAGTACGCTCCCCCAAGAACATTTAAACTTTAGTGAGCCTTAAAGGGAGGAGGAAGCAAAGCACATTGAATACCAGAACATGATTTTGCATATAGAGTATGCTCATATGCTTTGCATTGAAGTACCTATTATTAAATGAGAAGGATAGTATCTTAAGGAATGTTGCTAATATTACTAAAATCATTTCCTTCTTCATCTTTACATAACCAAGGCACGCGGTCATCGATGCCTTCATTTCAAGTACACAATAATTTAACTTCATAGATCCAGGCAAATAATAATTGACAAATAAAACATCGATGCAGTAAACGCTATACAGGGTATTTCGCTACTTACAAGTCATAATTCACAGCTCATTAATCGTGACACCACATCGATTGCCCTATATTCAATGGTTTAAAAATTAAAACATTATAACAAACAAATTTTGTGTAAATCACTTCTAAAACAGTTGCTAAGAATGCCCAAGTAATTTCCATGTACTCCTTATTAGGGGCTAGGTTTTTCGGGACCGCCCTATAAGTATCAGGTATAGGTGCTTATGGGGGTGTCTAACACGGCTATGTATAGTAACATTCATAATTTTGGCCCGGAAAGTGTTGACATAAAACGTGGGGGTTTATCGTGGTGTGGATCACACGTATAAAGTGTAAAACTCAACAGTTTCGGCCGGGAAAGAGTTGATAAAGACACCGAACCAAAGTACAGTGTCGAAATAATATTTACATCAGCAGAGACAACACAAGATCCTCACCCCACTGCTATGGGAAGTGGAATGCTGATTCAAGACGCTAGAACAGTTAGACCATTCAAAGCTCTAACTAATATCATCTGACATCTTTTCAGAGGGATAAATCATATTCAAAACATAAGGCTAACATCTACACTAATTAAATAAATTTCCTACAACTTTTCTCCTACGTTAAGTTACTCAATCAAGTCGTATTATAATAATAACACTAATTACTATGGTTCCGACTAAAATATTACTACCTAAATGGCAACTACTCCTTGGGTACACTCGAAATGAGATGAATCAGCGGTATTTAATAATAGTCGGCAATAGTAAATCCTGAGAACTTCTACCGAGGCGCATGGTCGCGACATCGTGCATCACAGTTGTCGATATTCAAATTGCGACCACAGCTGCCTCATTCACTCGCAAAAGAATACACACACTTTCACATCTCACAATTCATTTAACTATGTTTCTGAGACCAAGTAAAACAGTAGTTAGTAGCACAACCTAGAGAGTCAAATCTGAAAATTAGTCACAAAATCCAACTTATAGTCTAAAAAAATCACGATCATCCCAGTGGCCGACACCATGTTTCTCAGCTCACATGTAGACAAGAATCTCTCATTTTTCCCTTCTCTTTTTCTTCGTCTTTCTACCTTCCTTTGGTAGACTGAACTTAATTTCTAGAAGTATAGGTACACAGTCACTCAGTTCGACACGAGAACACTCCGACACTTAATTTTAGACCAAAAATATGGTTTCACAAAATAACTGTCTTAGGCGCTCGTACATGCACCCATGTAGGACACTTTTAGCGGAGTCAAAGTAGCATAGATTAATTTTCATGTTTGCACCAGCTAAAGGACTTCCGTGACAACAATGTCATCGAATTCAGAAATCAGAATAGCCATATCATAATCATGATCCTAAATCATAAGAAACATGGGATGGTACAGAGAGTAATGAAGCAAGTAATGAAGGCATGCGGTGAGTAACTAAATTGAGATATTATGAATAAAATGTTCACATAAACAGATGAATCCTCAGAGAAAAATTCATTTGCATAAATGTTCTTCATCTATGTCCATGGTCTCTATTACTTCCGGATAAAATGCCAGACATCTCTGCTCCCAATCATCAAAATGAACTTATCATTTGGATGGTAGGCTATGATCATGATTGGAAAGTCCGGGAAATGCAGAGACGAGAGGCACTTTAACATTTGCTCATTAATGAGCATTTTTAATTATTGGAAATACAGGACTAGTGACGATAAGAAGAAAGCGTCAAGGAACTAGCGGTGAATGCTTAAAAAGTCCACAGAAGAATGATTGAACCTCTCCAAATGCCGGTCTTCAGATGTCCTCAACTTCTTGGTCTTGCGCTCGGGTGAAGAGGACACTGACGCTACTGCCCAAGAATCATTAGAGCTATCAGAACTGAAAGTGATATCAATGACTCCATTTGGGCTGCCGGGTCTTGAAACCGACTTTCGTTTGCTTGATTGCCAGTAAACGCTCTCCCCTGCTACTTCAAGAATGAAATGACTGCATTCCTGAACCTTCTCCTGCCGTATTCAAAATCAAGATGGAATAAGGCAGGGTACCAATCAAACTTTTCGCACATAGCTTGACATCGTATTTTTGTACGTACAACAATGAGCAGCAAGTGATTTACAATATAGGGTGAGAATTCTAACATAGGCATGCTCATGTAGAACTACCATATTAAAAACATTAATACAGTTCCTCAAAGGCTCCTCCCAATGACATGGTAAGGGGTAGGATCTAAGCAGCCTCGACCCTAGATATCCTATTTCGAAACGATCCATAATGAAATTTCCGTTGACGTTTGCATCGAATATTGCTATTTCACAGCAAAAGCAAGCATAACAAGTTTAGACGACCTTTTTTGCTTTATTCCATCATCATAATCCAAAACCAAAGAATAATGAGTGTCGCCTCCATTAGCAATGGAAACCATATAAGAAGATCATGTCTAAGAATGAAACTTTTTATTTGCCTAGGAAATGAGTATTTAGTAACAAGGACATCCAGGTATAGTACAATACTATAGAATAGCTTCAAATCAATCATATAAAACACGCTTAGCGCAATGTAAAAGCACCATTTGCTGACCTTCTCAATTCCAAGAACACCGAAAAGTTGATCCTGGTATTCATCTCCAATACACTGCTCAAAACAATCCCTAACATGCAAAATTGTGGCAGCTGCCATTACAGAAGGAAGATAACCCAAATACCTCGAATCTGCACATTACATAAGCAATAGTTTAAGACAACACTTCCTAAATGAAGTGATGCACAACAAGATAACTACATTCTAGAACAAAATAACATATTGAACTACGGTTTCATTGCTTACCAGCAATAGTCGATAATAGGATCCTCTCGCACCTCCTGAGAAATTCCCAACAGAGAAAATCCTTTAAAGGAAACCTCCTTGTAAGGTAATCTAGGAATGAATATGGAGTCACTGGATTCATCTTCCATTGAAGTGTTGAAAGCACCAAAATTTCCATCCTTTGAATTGTCTTGGCTTCAAATACATACTTACTATCCTCAACCTACACAATAATAATCCAACAATCATTATTTGCCAAATTCACTAGATCATCATCTCTCACTGTTTAAATTTGTCATGGATATCAATTTGAGTATCTAATAATCCACCTTAAGCATTCTACCGATCACCCCGTAAAAGCCGAAAAGCAAAATCTTTCAAAGGATTCATAGATGATATAGACATAAAAAAGCACAAACTTAGAAATTCAGATGAAGAAAAAAATCTCCAATTTAGCATTCTGCCCACAAAAGAAACATCCTTTGGCAGTTACATTCAAGTTACATTCAATTAACTGCTTAAAATTTTGATGGATATCAACTTGAGTAGTATCTAGCAATAACAGAATCATAATCCCAAATTCGGCATTAGACCGATCACCTAGTAAAACCCGAAAAGCTAAATCTTTCAAAGGATTCAAAGATGATATACACATCAAAAGCCATAAACTTGGAAATTCAGATGAAGAAAAAATCTCAAATTTAGCATTCTGCCCACAAAAGAAACATCCTTTGGCAGTTAAAATACACATCATTGAATCAATCACAAAGAAAGCAAATTTAAAACTCAATTAAAGCAATAAAATTGTAAGTAAATGAGCAAATTGGGCAATCCACCAAATACCCAGAAAACACCCAAAACACAATTACAACACAAAAGATTAAAAAGGCACAAACTTGGAAACCTAGAGATAGAAAAGATCTCAACTTGGGCATCCTACCCATATCAACATCAACAAATTCACACCTTTATTATTCATCGTGACGGGGTATTTTAATCAAAGGTAAACAAACGACAAAACAAGTAGATAATAAAAAAGAAGCATACTTGGAAATCAATAAGAAGAGGAACATGGATCTCCTCAACTTTAGCAGCAAGAGAAAGACAAGCAACAGCAGAAAGTTGAGTCATCCATTGTTGTTTATCCTTGTTAATCTCAAACTTAACCATAAATCTATCAAAGTAATTAACAGCCAAAAGAGCAGTAATTCCTGAAAAATTATAATGTGAATGAACTTTAAGCATCCAATCCACAGCTTCTTTTCTAACCAAACCCAAACATGGGTCCAAATTTTCATCTTTAAAGACACAATTTTTCACCTCTTTTGAGAGTAAATTAGGTAATTCATCATCATCCCAGTACAAATCTTGCTCAAATAACAATGAAATTTCAACTGGGTTTTGTCCACTATTATCATCATTAATTATAACATCATCATTATTATTAGGATAATCATCAAAGGTGCAATCTTCCTGACAATAAAGTGCATCATCGCCCAACTCAGAAAATGCCATTTTTATCAGTTCTTTTTTTTTTGAAGATTTTAATGGGATTTAAGAAGTTTGGTGAAATGGGTACATGATGAAATGAGAAAAAAAAAAGCAATATATCTCTGAAAATATATATATATATATAAATATGTAAAGTAAATAAAGAGTAAATTAAGTTAAAATTTAATTGGGGTTTTAGTTATTACATTAGTGAGTGAGTGGGGGGAGAGAGTGTGTGAGAGTGGGGGGAAGAGAAGAGAGAAGAGGAGATTAGTGTGTTTTTGTGTTGATTTTTCTTTTGATTTTTTGTTTTGGTGAAGTGTTTGGGTGGGTGTGTGTGTGTATGTGTGTAATTGGGGAGGTCTTGTTGGTCTTGGTTTGTCTGGTGTTTTCAGAGAGGAAACGTGGGTCACTCTCCACTAATGCTTGACACGTGACATTTTTAGTACAGTGGGTTGTAATAAGGGTATTAAGGTCTACCTTTTTTGTCTTTATTTTCAAATTTTTAGGAGACTCATTTTTGTTCATTAATCGTATTTTGCCAATTCTTTGTTTAAGATAATCCATTCTATCTAGACCTGCCAAGTGGCTCGAACCGACGGGTTATGATCGGGTAGCTTTGGGTATCAGTAAAATACGGGTCATGTCTATACAGATTTCAGGTCGGATTCAGGATAATAAACGGGTTGACCAACGACTTTTTCTGGCATTTAAAAAAAAGACTTTTTTATTACATAAATTCTACCATTTAAGCCATGTTATTTTAGACTTAATTTCAGCTTATTTTCAATTCAGTTCAGCTATATTAAGTTTAATTTAGAACAGTTCAGTGTCAAACGAGTCGAAGGGGTAAGAAACGGATTGACCAATGACTTTTTCTAACATTTAAAAAAAAAAACTTTTTATTACATAATACGAAGTAAATTCTACCATTTAAAAAACATTTTGTTTGAGACGATCCAATCTTTTAGAATAGTTCAGTGTCAAACGAGTCGAACGGGTGAGTTAGGGGTAAGAAACGGATTGACCAATGACTTTTTCTAACATTCTAAAAAAAAAAGTTTTTATTACATAATACGGTGTAAATTCTACCATTTAAAAAACATTTTGTTTGAGACGATGCATTCTTACTAAGCCTGTTAAACGAATCAAATATGTGAGTTAGGGGTTGGATACTTTCGGGTTGGGGAAAAATACGTGTTTGGGTCGGATCGAGTAAATACAGGTCAAGTCTATACGGGCTTCATGTTGGCTTCGGTAAGAAAGTGATGACCAACAACTTTTTCTAACATTTTAAAAAACTTCTTTATTACATAATTTCTACCATTTATAAGCTTTGCCTCCTCGTCCTCCTCGTGCTGGCCACCTTAATTATTACCATCCATCAGTATCATAAGTGTTTTCTTTACCCACTCTTCATGTACAGAGTGACGCCTAAATAGGCAGTGATAATATGTCATGCAGTTCGAGGTGTCAGTGACATGTCACGCGGTTAAAGGTAATGAGGTGACAATGTTGACGTGGCATGAGCTTCGAGGTGATGAGGTGGTAGTGATGATGACATGGCACACGGTTCGACCATGATGAGGTTGGAGTGATGTGATGACGTGGCACGCGGTTTGAGGTGATGAATTGACATGTGGTTTGAGGTGATGACGTGACATATAAACATATTTTTATCACAAATTTGAAAGTCCATGCCTATTTGACATCATTATATTACTTAAAGAAGGGACCTTCCTAGTTGATGTGGTAGCATGAGAATTCCGAAAAGTGATTTTCTAACCCTCTCATTCAGAAAAGGATTCAGATGGAACATCCTCATATGGAACCTCTGAGTTCCCACTCCTCTCAGGGAAAGGAGGAACAAGGGGAGGACTAGTCTTTGCTTAAAGGTCGACCAATGATTTGTCAACATCGAAGACTACCAACTGGTGAAGCCATGCAAAAAAAAAAAGGCCTTAACCCTTCTATAAAGAGGGTAGATGAGGGTTTGTTCACGACGACGCCTTGTACGATTTTTTCTAAAAAGGCACTTAAGAAAATTTTGGCACTGTGAAAAAATTAGCTAAAAGAGAGAAAATTGTAATACTCCGTAATTTAGTCATGGACTCGGTCGAGTCACTTGAAAGTACTTAACCGAGTAGGCATAGTTATTAGATCTTTTACCTGGGTTTGTTTGGTGCTACTCGGTCAATACTCAACAAAGTGGGTTTTCGTACTCAACCGAGTGGGTTTTGTTACTCGGCCGATTGGGTGCCACTCGACCAACTCTTTTTGTCTTGCCTGAGATTGTTGGGTTTGATTATTAATTGAGATGTCGATTGAGATGCTTTGATGATTGCGATATCTTGAACATTATCAAATTTGAGGTTTATTTGTGTATTAAATGTCCCTACTCGACCATGTGGTTGACTGTTTGCTTCGTGTAAGTCAAACTCTTTTAAAAACTATCTGCGATGATCCACTTGATATTTCCGATTACTTGGTGAGCAGTTAGACTTGCAGTTTTGTCTTAATAATGCTATGGGTGATGGTGATGCTTGGGGCGTGAGACGAGCCAATGACATTACCGAGTCTAGCTTAGTAGTTATTATAGAGATGGCATAGACTTATTTATAGACTTTCGTCGTAATTTTGAGATCTTTTATTTTGGAGATTTTGTTTTGTATTGATCATTGAACTTTGGACTTTATAATAATTGTTTCTTAATTGGAGTTTTTGATACACTACCTCGGGAAACCGAGATGGTATCATCTTTATTTATCTTGGACGGGTAAATGAAGGTGTTACAAAAACTACGAAAGAGAAAAGATTTCGTGAGTAAACAAAATGAAGCCTTTCGAGCATCCACATCATGGATTTGTGGTAATTCAATGAAGCCTTTAGCTTAGAAACGATAGGACCCTCGGAGCTCCACGTCTCACCCTAAGCTTAAGGTGAGAGGTCAAGCGATATATCTCCCTCTCAAGCATCCTCATCATCGAATTGTAGTAAGTCAATGAGACCTTCATCTTAAAGACAAATGATTTTGTCAGAGCATAGACCGCATGAAGAGCATGATAGGCTTATTGCACACCTAACAAAGATAAATTACCCTAGACTCGGCTAACATACAAATTAATGTAGATAGGGAATAGGGGTCGATCTCAGGGAGACGGGAATGCAAGTATGATTAGCTATGGATAGAAATCTATCAAGGTCGGTCACAAATGTTTGGTTTGATTTTGGATAAACTAAAGTAGAACAATAATGAAAAAGCAAG
>VHZZ01000119.1:62401-83350 GCA_009801015.1 Silene noctiflora
ACTCGACTCTCCTAGCCTCGTGATCCGTGATGAATGCCAATTTGCTAGGAAAAACCGCTCCATTTCCTACAAAAACATGATAAAGCATTCAAGTCACCTAGAACACAGATTTAGCTCATAAAACGCTTTATAAAAGCGCAAATGACATGAAAATGCGGGCTAAAATAGGGGTAAAAAGCATCTAAAAATACGACACATCAGAGCATTACTGTCATGGTCATCAACAGACAAAGAGGACGATAGACTCTCTGGTAGCATCGAAAAGAATCTACGACCGACTAAATGACATTCCAATCAGCTCTAACACTTGACATCACGGATATAATCAGAATAATGAAAAAATGAAAAAGAAAGCTTAAGATAAACCTGTAATACCCCGTAAATTCTAGTAGTGCACTCGACCGAGTACAACTGAGTACTCGACCGAGTGGTGCTCCACACGACCGAGTATATGGACCGAGTTCCCTCTGGGCATGGTACCAGTTCCTGGACATGTGCCACTCGGCCGAGTGGCCGGTGCTGTAATACATCATTTTTCTGGTCCTAGGTTACTCGGCCGAGTACGGAGTACTCGGCCGAGCAGGGAGTGTGGTGGTTTTTGTCAGGCTTCTGTTTTGTGTGTACTCGATCGATTATGCGGGCACTCAATCGAGTGTGGCTTACTCGATCGAATGTCGCGTACTCGACCGAGTGTCCGGTTTGTTATGTTATTTTCCGCGGTTTTGATTAAGATGATTAAAGGAGTATAAAAGGGTGTGTTAAGCATTTCTAAATCAGTTCCTAAGCTTTTTCTTAAAACCCAGACTACGTACATAATTTCTCTAATCATCCTAATCATCTCTAAGGCTAGGGTTGATCGATCGTGAGTCTTTGCATCTCGTTTTCCGTGTCGATTTTGTCGGTAAGTCTCTAGCATTTTTCTTATTCGGTTTATGGTTGACATTAGGGGTTTGATCAAACCCTGATTGGGTGATTTGGGGGGTTTTGGGGGATTAGCTTTGATGTTCAATTAATTGATTGATTGTTATAATTCTCGGAGGAGATTTTGTAGAGGAAGCCTTCTAGACCGTTTTGTTGTGTTGCGTGGATCGCCTTTCAGGTAGGGTTTCCCTACTCAGTTGGTTGTGTATCAGTATTCATATGATGTGACGATATTTATGTTTATTATATGATTGAGTTATGATGGTGATATTGTGTTGATATTGTGAGCCATTTCGAGGGATGGTCTCACCCCCAATGTTCGCCTCTTGTGTTTCTCAACACAAGGGGGATGTGCACATTAATGGACTTGGGTTCGCTCGTTGCGATGAGCAGCGTTTAGGTCATACGGCTGCCGTCCCCACTAGCGGCGAGGGTTACTTGTTGTGATGGGTAATCTGGCAGGGCTATACACCTTGGTGTGTAGTCGGTTACTGGTTACTATGGAGTTTGGAGATAGTTGTTACAGCTCACTGTGGTTGTTTATGTATTATATTATGTTGTATTGTTATACAGTTGGCTGGCCCCGTTTTATGTTTTTAAAACTGTGGTGATCCATTCGGGGATGGTGAGCAGTTGGTTTAGCAGGTGATGATGGATGTTGATGTTGCTTGCAGGGTTTGGTAGGGCTGAGTCGTCACTAGTTTGTAGTCTGGCTTCAGTCGGATACTGTCTTTCAGTTTTGTCACCTTTTTGGATTTGAGTTGTATTTATCTTTGAAACTTGTAATCAATTAAATAAAGTTATTTCCTTTTTATACGTTTCATTATTGTTTCTATGATGTGCACTACCTCCGGAAACCAAGATGGTAGCACCCTTATACATTGGGGTAGTCCTTGGTAAGGTACCTTGGTATATGGGGGTGTTACAAAGTGGTATCAGAGCGACGATTTTGGAACCTAAAACCAATGAACAAATGAACATAGGGTGTCTAAATAAAATGTACCCGGGTAGGAGTTGTTTAGAGCTACCGCAAAGGCTTGGGAGACGTCCTAAAGCCGCACTTTGCCTTTACAACTTTGTGCCGGTTACTACAGGGTGTCAAAGGGGTCGTTGTATGTTTATATGTCTTTCATGCATATGGATGAACTATGATGTGAGTTGAATGAAAGTTTTTTGGAGTATATGATCTATGTGTTGAGATGTATGAGCATAGTTGATAAGATCTATGGTTTGAATTAGTAACATGTGGCCAGGGAATGTGTTATGATATATGTGTATGTTTAAGCATGAGGGTACTTTGAGCTTGGCTTGAATCGACCGAATGGGGGGAGCTCGACCGATTATGGGCTACTCGACTGAGTCTCTGGCACTCGACCGAGTGGGTAATTTGTGTTTTTGGGCAGTAGCTACTAGAAGTTGTTGACTCGACCGAGTGTGTAAGTCACTCGATCGAGTAGTGTGTACTCGATCGAGTACATTTTCTTGTGGTTTCTGGTCAGTTTCTAGAGTGGTTGCACTAGATCGAGTACATATGGGACTCGACCGAGTAATTTCTACTCGACCGAGTACCTCTTGGGTGATTGTTGTTTTATTTTGAGTCGTAGGCTATGTGCTTACGTTTGTTTTGGGTCTTAAAGCATTCTTTTACATATGTGTTAGTCCAGATGTATAAGTTACCGGATCCTATGATGTGGAGAGTACCACCTTATGATGGGTATGAGTTTGGTGGGGAGGACATGTGGTTACGCGTGGTTGTGATGGATAGTGGAGAGAGGAAGTGAAGTTGATGAGTTTATTGAGGCAAGGAGCACACTTTTGTGAGATATGGTGAGTTTATAGTCGTGTGCTTGAGTAATGTAATGATAAGCGTATATGGTTGAGTGGTGATGTGAGTGGTAATGTAAGTTCGAGGAGTCTGAGAATGAAAAGTTTGAAATGGGGGATGTGTATTGCAGTATATTGGGATATGTGGGGATTTCTGGAGGGAGATGATTATGACTATGTTGGTTGAAAATATAGGTAAGGGCATGTCGTAATATGAAATGGAAAGGAATGGTGTTTAGTGAGCTTAGACCGATGGATGCTGCAATGTGGATTTGTATGTAGTGGTTGTGTTTGGAAATTTGGATTTTTTTTTAAAGAGGTGAGCCTTGGTTTGTAGTTCTTTGGGAAGGTCACGGTATGAGATGAATTATGCTTTCTAAAGATATTAAGGAAGGGTGTAATTGATTAAAGAGTAATCCTTGAAAGTCTGGACTTATTGATGGTGAGTATGAGTGAGTTGCACGTGGAGAGAGATTATTGAAAGAATGAGAAGTTGTTGATACGAATAAATGGAATTTGAGTTTTGGAACCATGGTAAGGTAACCGGATTACTAAAAAGATGGGTAATAGGAATAATGAGTTGAGTGGATTATGGGTGTTGTCAAGTGCAAAGGGACAAGGATGATGGTAGCAAGTCGATTGTATGTTCACAAAAATTATGGGACATGAAAGTAAGGGATCATGGAGATGTAAGGTACTATCATGAGTGTGTGAGTTAAGGGTTATATAAGAATTTCAGGACAACATGTCAGTAATGAGTTTTGAGGAATTAAGGGAGTAAAAAGTTGGTAAAGTGTTTGCATGGTATGAGACTTTGGTGGTAAGTTAAGGGAGTAGGATGATCACGGACATAATTAGTATGGATATTGGGGTAATATGGTTGATATGGTTAATGGAGTTTTCTATAGGAGATGGAGCATAAGGTGTTGAGATAGAGAGCGTTGGTCGGAAGTTGAGTATTGGTTATATGTTCACTTTGGTCAGGTGGTGGTAATTATGAGTATTGGAAAAAGGTGTTCTGAAGGGCATATGAGTTTAACCTCGTGTAAGAGATATCCTTTGTCAAGTGGTAACTTACGTGATCAGGATTGGCTAGTTAGATTTGATTATGGGTCTACAATGTGTGTGTAAGTGATGGTGCGAGGTTCTGACCTCATAAGTAGTGGTACGGTATGATATTCATAAAGTTGTTATCTGGTTATTCCGTTTAATATGTGTTGTTTTGTGATCCAGTAAGACGATATCAAAAAAACAAAATAATGGGTGGTTGGTTGAGTCGTGAGATAATCGTTCTGTCGAGACTCTGCTTTTCTAGTAATGTGGTTGTGGTGTTCCGGGTAGCGATCCGGGCACGGTAATCCGTGTTGCGATGCGGATATTTTCGCGCTGCGGTGCGGCTGTTGGTGGCAGTGTTGCGATGCCGTCAGCGGTTGTGGTGGAGTAGGCGGGATAATTGTGAGACGGGCTTTTAAAAGAGTATGTCAGTTTAGTATGGGCATATAGATTGTTGTTTTGTTTACTATTGTTTCCTGTTATTTTCGGCTTGTGGGCGAGAGTAGAGTATAATATGGAAGAAGTTTGCACATGTGGCCATTGATGTCATAGTTACAGTGATATCTTGTTGGTGAAACATAGTTGCGGGAGGTGTCGGAGTACTTCGATCTTATGTTAGATACGGCATTTGTTGACATAGTTGTGACCAATAATTGGTGGATCATGTGTGTACTGAGCTGGAAGCTACATGTGGTTCATAATCTTTATTGGGGAAGTAAGTACGGAGAATTGGTAGATAGTATCATGTTAAGTTATGGACGAGTTGGGTGACAGTAAGAAGAGAGACTTGAGGATTTAGTGTGCGTGTCACAATTGTGGATCGTGAGTTATGATTGTGGGGATAGGTGTGTGTGTGTATGGAGAATAATGTGGTCGTTCGGTGGTGTTGAAGAGTTGAAGTAGTGTTTATGTTGACGATTTTGTGGTAAAGGTTAAATGGTGTGCAGAATGATTAAGGGTATGGGAGCTATTAGAGAGAGAGAGAGAGAGAGAGAGAGAGAGAGAGAGAGAGAGAGAGAGAGAAAGAGAGCCTTAGATATGGTACTAGTCATCGGTGTGGAAGTTATGGTCGGTTGTCAGTAACATGAGATGGTGATAATGGGAAGGAATAGCTAAAGATATTGTATTAGTTGAGTTACGAGGACGTAATGTTTACCTTAAGAGTAGTAGGATGGCGACAAAGAAAGTTTGATGGTTATGCATGTTGCAGTATATTTGGAAGGTTGAGTCTTGGCGAAGAATAAGGATGGACTTGTGGTTAATATTAAGGTAATGGTGGTGCTTGTAGTAGTATGTATGGAGTAAGGTTGTAGGTACGTATGGTTGCGATAGTGTTGACGGTTTGGGTAGTGACGATTATGGGTGTGAGTAAACTTCGAGGACGAAGTTCAGTTTAAGGGTGGTAGAATGTAACATTTCAGGTTGGTAGGCGTTCTCGCTGGAGGGATTGTATTGGTGGAATTATATAGGGCGAATCTATGGTTAATGCTATCTTATGAGTTGCGTTGTTGAGGTAGGCGTGGTTGGGTGAGTTAGTGTTGAGGATGAAAGATGAGAGTTGAGTGGTGTTGGATAGTAGAGTGGTAGGTGTGCATGTTATGCAGGTATGAGTGTGAACTTCAGGGATGAAGTTCGTTTTAAGGAGGGAAGACTGTAATATATCAGTTTTCTAGTCCTAGGTTACTCGGCCGAGTACGGAACCGAGCAGAGAGTGTGGTGGTTTTTGGCAGGCCTCTGTTTTGTGTGTACTCGATCAAGTATGTGGGCACTCGATCGAGTGTGGCTTACTCGGTCGAGTGTCGCGTACTCGACCGAGTGTCCGGTTCGTTACGTTATTTTCTCGCGGTTTTGATTAAGATAATCAGAGGAGTATAAAAGGCGAGTTAAGCATTTCTAAATCAGTTCCTAAGCTTTTTCTTAAAGCCCAAACTACGTACACTGCTTCTCTAATCATCTTAATCATCTCCAAGGCTAGGGTTGATCGATCATGAGTCTTTGCATCTCATTTTTCGTGTCGATTTCGTCGGTAAGTCTCTAGCATTTTTCTTAGTCGGTTTATGGTTTTCATTGGGGGTTTGAACAAACCCTAATTGGGTGATTTGGGGGGTTTTTGGGGATTAGCTTTGATGTTCAGTTAATTGGTTGATTGTTATAATTCTAGGAGGAGATTTTGTAGAGGAAGCCTTCTAGACCGTTTTGCTATGTTGCGTGGATTGCCTTTCAGGCAGGGTTTCTTTACTCAGTTGGTTGTGTATCAGTATGCATATGATGTGACCATCTTTATGTTTATTGTATGATTGAGTTATGATGGTGATATTGTGTTGATACTGTGAGCCATTTCGAGAGATGGTCTCACCCCCATTGTTCACCTCGTGTGTTTCTCGACGCAAGGGGGATGTGCACATTAATGGATTTGGGTTCGCTCGTTGCGATGAGCGGGGTTTAGGTCGTATGGCTGCGGTACCCACTGGTGGCAAGGATTACCTGTTGCGATGGGTAATCTGGCAGGGCTACACACCTCGGTGTGTAGTCGGTTAATGGTTACTATGGAGTTTGGAGATGGTTGTTACAGTTCACTGTGGTTGTTTATGCATTACATTATGTTGTTTTGTTATACAGTTGGTTGGCCTCGTTTTTTGTTTTCAAAACTGTGGTGATCCATTCGGGGATGGTGAACAGTTGGTTTAGCAGGTGATGATGGATGTCGACGTTGCTTGTGGGGTTTGGCAGGGCTGAGTCGTCACCAGTTTGTAGTCTAGCTTCAGCCGGATACTGTCTTTTTACTTTTGTCACCTTTTTGGATTTGAGTTGTATTTATCTTTGAGACTTTTAATTAGTTAAATAAAGTTATTTTTTTTTTATACGTTTCATTATGGTTTCTTTGATGTGCACTACTTCGGGAAACCGAGATAGTAGCACCCTTATACATTGGGGTAGTCCTTGGTAAGGTACGTTGGTGTATGAGGGTGTTATAGGTGCACTCGACCCAGTGCCACCAAGCGCTCGACCGAGTGTACGGGATCAGGATTGTTTTCCACGTGTGGATTTTGTGTTGATGGGCCTTGGTATTTAAGCTTCTTTTTCAGTTTTTCCACTCATTCCTCACCAAACCCTAACATTTACCTATCTCTCAAAATCCCCAAAAATCCTCCCAAACCTTATCCTCTCAAGATCTTGCCCAGACTTTGAATATTTGTACTCCAATTTCCATTCCTTGTCATTTGTTTACATTTGTAAGTAATTATTCACCCTTTTTCCTTTATTCTTTTATTAGTAAACCCTGGTTCTCAAGAATGTTGTCTTATGGGACTTTAATTATGGTTTTGACTAATTAAGTGGGTTAATTAGTATTATTATTGTTGTAGTATATGTTTGTGATAGTAAGTCATTAATTGTGTAGGAGGAGACTTCATAGAGAAGCCCTTCTAGTTTGTTGCTTGCTTACTTGAAAATTTGCAAGAGGTAGGATTTTCCTACTCGGCTTTAGTAATGTGAATGTTTACATGTGTGTTGGATGATATGAAATCAGTAGAAATTGGTAAGCTTGCATTATAACATGAGTAGTTGGAAGTTGATTTAGTCATATACTAGTCTTGGAATCTCATTTTGTCTTATTAATGGGTAAGTAGTAATTATTTCATCTTAACACTTGAAGTGCATTATAACATGGAATTGAGAATTGTGACGAATGGATGGGATAATGGGAATTGTTCATTTTATCATGTTGTGATCTATGTTGATGTGAAAGAAGCATATTACATGCATCTTGTGTTCATCTTGGCTACTTGTGGTTTATGGAGGAGATTGATAGGTGATGTTGGTTGGTGATGTTGAGTTGTTGAGGAGACATAAGACGGGTCGGGAGACCGTCTTACACTTAGGTCGCCTCTTGGAGCTTCCCACTCCAAGAAGGACGTGCACCTTAATGGCTTGAGTACGGAGGGACTCATGTGGTGTCACAACGTATGGCAGGGGTCCGGTTAGGGCCCGAGCCCGGTACCACGGGTATGTCTCGATTACCTTGTTACGGACTGCGGTCCGGCTATTAGGTGACGATGTTGCAATGCCGTCACCGGGTCTTACATGGAGGATGTGTGTAGTTTGGAGGACATGTGCTTTCATACATCATCATTGCATATCATATTCTATTTAGCATTGCACATTCATATGGTATAGTAGGCATTTATATTATTGGAGCTGATCAAATTGTTTTCAAAATATCTATGGTGAACCATATGATGATTTCCGATCATATGGGGAGCAGTGACTTGGAAGGTAGCATGTGCATACATTCCCTTGGAGGCTTGGGAGCGGTCCTCTCTTTAGCGTGTCGCCATCTTTGTTTATCTTAGCCTTTTGACATTATTAGACTCCACTTTATTTAATTTTTTGTTTGTATAATTTTGATCGTATTTGGATCCCAGAATTGTAATCACTTAACTTATTTAACGTTAAACTTATCTATTTAAATTGCTTCTATCTCGATTGTTCGCACTACAACCTTGGGAACCAAGTGTGTGGCACCCTTATTGATTAGAATGGCCTTGAGGAAGGCCTCCCAATTAATGGGGGTGTTACAAAATCCCAAGAGGGATGTGATGAATCTATTTATAGAACAAATGGCCTTGAAAAAAGACGAAAAGACAAGCGTCATGTGTCACCGCAACGAGTAGGACATATGTTAAAGACAATAAGCGGCTCAAAAATACAATTTCTCCACAGATATGGAGCGCCTTCAGGCTCGTTTGAGCAACGATAGACACCTTAGTGATCATGATAATCATCCAACCGTTTGGGGCAAATTGATGGGCATATTAATGCTATTTCAACCCTACAGCTAATCTGGTCAAATACCAAGAGAAAGTTCTCTATATAAGGGGACCACTGCCATGTCACCAAGTAAATTACAATAAAACCTTTCTGTATACTACACTATTCACCATATTTATTGTAAGACACGATAACTATACATCTCTCTAAATAAGAACTATTATGTTTTTTTTACAGAGAGAGCTAATCCCTTAGCCTCAACCAAGGTTCCAGAGTCTCATACATACCAACTCTGACTTAGGCATCAAAGAGAGGCCCCTCGATACCCCTCGAGGCACTGTTTTTTCATGAGTGCATAACGTTTCAAGGAAGAGGCAAGAAGTCAAACAAAGAGCCCCAACGAGGATCGTGTTAATGTAATACTCCGTATTTCTGGGAAGGGTCACTCGGTCGAGTAGGAGAGGGAACTTGACCGAGTAGGTGTTACTCGAGAGAGTGTGGTTGACAGAGTATGTGTTTGGGTTGAGGGTGGTCTCTGAAATTGCGTCACTTGCTCGAGTAGGTGTGGCACTTGACCGAGCGTGGGGCACTCGGTTGAGTACAATGAGGCACTCGACCGAGTGTGCCGGTTTGAGGGTTTATTTCCGCGGTTCAATTTTGGTGATTAGGGGAGGTTTATATTTCAATTAAGCAGTTACTAAACGCCATTTGTAACCCTAAACACTCTCTAAACCCTCTTTAATCATCTAAGAAAGGATATTAAATAATTGATACGGGATTTTGCATTATTTCTTGTTGCATCTTGTCAATTATCGCTTGTAAGTCTTGATCTACACTTTTAATTAGTTTATGTTTGGTCTAAACCCTAGGAATTGGGGAATTTTGGGATTTTATTGATTGGATTCTCTTTGGGGATTGTTGTGATGATTTTATTGATTGATTAATGTTAGTGACAGTTTCGTAGAAGAAGAATTCTAAGAGTTCTAGTGCTTTTGCGAATTTGATTGTGAGGTTGAGTTTCCTATACTCAGTTTGGATAGCATAGATGATTACATGTGACTGATGTGATTATCACTATTGTTTTATTTGATGATTGGAATTGCGTATTTGTGTTATTGTATTGTGTTGTCGTGGAGTTGGCGGTGGTGGTCTTTGTAGAGCAGTTACGGAAGACTATCTTCACCCCCGGATCACTCTTTATGGCTCCCACTGTACGGGGGATGTTCATATTAATTGTCAGGGATTAGTGTTCGTGTTATGATGCGAACATGGTTGTTGTGTACCAAGTTGTGATTCGGGGCACAGTGCTCCATGTTGCAATGCAGACACCCTTACTCGCTGCGGTGAGGCTGTTAGTGTTTGTGTTGCGATGCAAACACATTTGGTGGTGGAGGAGATTGGTGTGGATGTGATAAACTTGTGTACATGGAGGTATAGCTTCCGTTGTGATCATTTGTATTATCTTTTACTGACCTTAATATCGTTTTCAACTCTAGTGTGCTCTAGTTGATATTTCCGGCAAATGGGGAGCAGTGAGTTATGACAGGTGTGATTGACAGTGCTTGCTTGTGGGGTAGAGTATCACGGGCGAGAGTCATCACTATTAGTTCCGCTGTTGTTAAACATTGAGACTTCATTTTCTTTCAGTTATCACTTTTTGATTGGTGGCTTGTAAAACCGACTTTATTTTGGTATTGCTTAATAATAGAACTGTATTGTTTCATTATGGTTGATTTGATATGTACTGTCTCGGCCGATCGAGATGTTAATGCCCTTATATATTGGGGAAGGTATTGCTAAAGGCTCTTTATTAAATGGGGGTGTTACAAAGTGGTATCAGAGAGACGATTTTGGAACCTAAAACCAATGAACCAACTAAACTTAGGTGTGTCAGTAAAATGAACCAGGTATAGATTGTTAGGAGCCAACCTTGCTAAGATTTGGGAGACGTCCCTAAATCACACTATGGCCGTATCAATATTGAACTAGACACGACGTGGTGAGTAGAGAGAGAGAGAGAGAGTGTGTGTGTGTAATACCCCTAATTTTATAGTTGTGCACTCGGCCGAGTACAACAGAGTATTCGGCCGAGTGGCACTCTACTCGACCGAGTCATGTGATCGAGTTATTTTTGGGCTTAAATCCAGTCTTGTTTGTGTGTCACTCGGCCGAGTGGCTGGTGCGCTCGACCGAGTGCCTCGTGCACTCAACCGAGTGTACGGGTCTAGACCTAAATTCCGCGTGTTGGGCTCGTGTTTTGGGCTTTGCTTTATATACTCTATTTTCAGCTCCCTTCTTCATTTTTGAAACCCTAAACACCTCCCACACTCTCTCAACCACCCATACCTCTCTAGAATGTTCTCCATACATACTAGCAAGAAGACCAACCTAGATTTGGAGGGATTGTTCACCAAGTTTGATTCTTTCTTATTCCTTCCCATTTATAAGTCAACATTTATCCTTCTCTTTCAATTTTATTTTGACCCAAACCCTAGAACTTGGGGGGTTTTTATGAGTAGTATTAATTAGTAATTATAATTAGTTTTAGGGGTAATTAAAGGGTAATAATAAGGGGTTTCATATTGTAAAAGTATATAGAATGTGTTGTGATAGTATTTATGTAATTTGTGTAGGATGAGACAGTTTTATGAGACGAAATCGGGTTTGTTTCGAGTTTCTTTTGGAGTATTCTAAAAGGTAGGATTTTCCTACCCGGTTTCAATAATATGGATGTTTGTGTGTCATAAATGTTGGTAGTCTCTTATTTAATGGGTAATTTGCATTGTAACATATTATGGTGGAAATTTCATTGTAACATGATATAGGGTAGTTGGTGTCGAATTCATATCATTGTTTTAGTTGCATTATAACATGATAAGGAGATATGGTATCCTAAAAGTATTGGTTAAATTGTTAGTACTTGTGTTCATGGCATATTCAATATGCATGTTTAATGTGAAATTGGCATATTTGTATATTGTGATGCATATTGTGTATATGTGGTTGGTTGTGGAGGTTGGTGGATGTTGGTGGATGTTGGAGGTTGTTAGAGGGGCTATGATTGTATTGTATTGTTGTAAAGGAGACGTAAGGCGGTTGGGAGACCGTCTTACGTTTGAGTCGCCTCTTAGAGCTTCCCACTCCAAGAGAGTCGTGCACGTTAATGGCTTGAGTTTTGGAGGGACTCATGTGGTGTCATGACGTCTGGCAGGGTTCAGTTAGCGTTCGGACTCGGTACCTGTTTTACGGACTGCATTCTGGCTTTTTGGTGGGCGATGCTGCTGTAACACCCTCTTCTTTCCCGGCCAAGGTAATCGAGAGATGTCACCATCTCGGTTTCCCGAGGCAGCGAAATCGGAATTACGAATAAGAAGCATTTTATATAAACAACCTGTTTTAGTGAATTACATGATGAATAAATGAATAGCAAGTAAACTATATGTTATACAACTCAACTATGTCATCTACCAACTATGCAACTCGACTCCTAGTCCGGAACTCGTCCCATCTCTCGCGTGACTCCAAAATACAACCTGTAAACAACTGCTTCCCATATGATCAGAAATATCATATGGATCAACACAAGCTACCCAGGAAATATGTGACAATTTACACATAGCCACACACGGTCAGTTTCCATAATATAAACAATCACAAAAGAGAATAGGCATGAATGTGAAATTCAATATGAATGTACAATAACAAGTCTCCAATCACCACTACTCCGAAATCAACACACCGGTGTCAGGATAACGTCCACGACACCCATAACCCAGTGACGGCACCACAACACCGTCCGCCAAACAGCCGGACCGCAGTCGGTAAAAAGGTACTCGGGACACGCCCGTGGTACTGACGTGACTCGTATTTACGCACATCTAATCCCCTAACTAGCCTCGTTCTACATGCTTTTACGTGTTTATTAGGGTCGTTTTTTTGTCTTTAGCTACCTATTTGTTATTCTATGTGATTTTGGTGCCTTTGGTAGGAGAAGAGTGTCAACCTTGCTTTATTGGAGCATTTCGAAGCTAAATTGATTGTATCTAACGACCAACCATCGAAGAGGAGACTAAGGCTAAAGGTCGTAGTGAATAGAAGAAGTATTCAGGCAATGTAGAGGAGCCCCATGAGTCCAGAAGAGCCCCCACGAGTTAGGGGGCAGCCAAGCCAAGAAGCAAGGGAAAATCAGTAAAGATCGTTCGAGCTCTACCTCAGCTCGAGCGAGCTCCCCAGAGCTCGAGAGAGCTTAACAGCAGGGTCACTTCCTCGCCCAAGCAAGGAGCCCCACGAGTTGCTCTGGCTCTAGCAAGTCTTCGGATTTTCTCAAGGGGTTTAATCGTCATTTAAGCTCTTAGTTAACCCTAACACTTGTACTCATTATAAATAGCTTATATAGTTAGACATATAGGAGGAAGAAATATTATCTTAGGGACTTTACTAGCTTAGATTCGTTTAATTACATCTTAATCCTTTTCTTATTGCTCAAGTAATCTTAGATATAGTTTGTAATTGGAGAATTCTTGGATTTTGGATTGAAGAATTGACAAATCTTCATCATTAATCAAAGCTTTCTTCTATTATTCTTCCATTTCCTTGTTCATCTTAAGGCCTTGTTTGGTTACCCCCATAAAAATGGGTGAATTTGAAAATCCCATGATTTGGAAAAATGGAAGATGTTTGGTTACTCCAAATCATGGGATTTTCTTTTTCCCATGAATTTCAAACTCCTCCATTATGGAGGAGTTTAATTACCTAGCCCTCCCTAGGTAATTGGAAACTCATGTGTCCATTCAATCCTAGGATGTGAACCAAACACGTTTTGGGCAATTCACATGAATTGGCCAATTCATGTGTTTTGTAATCATGGGAAACTAATTCCCGCATGGCAACCAAAATAGGCCTAAGTTGGTATAATCCTTTTACTCTTTACTTAATCTTTTGTTAATTGTTTTACTCTATCATCATGTTTATGTTTGTTAAGATAATTGACAACATTTATGACATGTTTAACATGATGATGTGTGAGTATTAGTCCTCAGCTAGGGTTAGTGGAGGATTATAAAAGTAATTATGGGTTAGATCTATGCTTAATAATTTCATATGAATGATTATTGTATGTTGTGTTTTCAACTTATGCACATGTTATGCTTGATGAAATGCTTACTTGACAATCCAGCATGATTCTTTATCCTTTCAACAAGACTTGTAAGACACAAATCAGCTCAAGGATTGTTAGAGCATGCATATAGTTGAATAGGGAGAACTAAGTTGTTGTAGGTGTCGTAAGCTATAAACCAACTCGGCTCCGAGACCTATGTCTCTCTAGTGATTGTAAGATATAAACTAACTCGATCCCAACACAACTACAATTGTTTGTTTGACTCATTATTGTGATTATTCCATGATTCCCCTATGAACCCATGACACCCTAGTGCCTTTAATCAATTGTTTATATCTCTACTTTTACTTGCATGCCTTGTTATTTCATTTGTTTACATTTTCGTTGTAGTATTCTAGTTTACATCTCAAACCCAATTTGTGACAGAAAGACATAGCTACTTGCATTTGATAACCGTTTAACTACCCGTCTCATGGATCGACTCCGACTTACCACTTGCTAGTTGTTTGTTGTATTTATAAGTATTGTTTGATAGCACCATGACTAGCTAGGGTGGACCAATTTGGAAACTATCAAAATGGCGCGTTGCCGGGGACGGTGTATTGTTGAATTTTTATCATTTATTGCTTTTTAGCCGTGTCTTTCTTTGCCCTGGGGAAGTTACTCCCTCAAGGTGGTTCTTACTCTTTCTCCTAGTTTACTTTGCAAAATGGACTTTATAGATTATTGTGTAGAGGACCATGTGAGTACTAGCCTCATCAAAGACCCCTTGGAAGTATTATCGCCCCTATAAGCAAATGGGTACAATGGTGGCCATTGGGAGATAGAGGTAGACCTCTTGAAAGCCGCTCTAGACAACAAGGAACTTACCTATGAGCAATCAATGAAGGTGGAAAGCATTATCAACAAACCATCAAATGAAATGAAAGAGGAAAGCATTTTCAACAAACCATCAAATAAAAAGAAGGTAGAAAGTGAGGTAGAAGCCCCATCTTTGAAACCCCTCTCCCCAAACTTGATGTATGCTTAGCTTGATGAGTCTAAGACAAAACCCGTGATCGTTAATGAGAAACTTAATGAATGTCAATTGAAAGATTTGCTTGGTGTGTTGTAGAAACATAAAAAGGCTATAGGTTATAGTCTAGATGATCTCAAGGGTATAAGTCCCGAGTTTTGCATGCATAGGATACATCTAGAAGATGATCATAGGCCTACTATTCAAGGTCAAGGATGACTAAACCCTAACATGTAATAAGTGGTAAAGGGGAAGGTTACAAAATTACTTGATGCGGGAATTATCTTTCCTATCTCGGAATCCTGTGGGTTACCCCCGTTCAAGTGGTACCAAAAAAGGAAGTACCACGGTGGTGAAAAATGAGAAGAACGAAATAATACCCAAAAGGATAGTCACGGGATGACGAATGTGTATTGACTGTCGTAAATTGAATTCCACAACAAGGAAGGATCATTTCCCTGTCCCATTTATTGACCAAATGCTTGAGAGGTTAGCCTCCAACAAGTTCTTTTTCTATGTTGATGGATACTCGGGATTCTTCCAAATCCCGAAACATCCGGATGACCAACATAAGACTACCTTCACATGTCCCTATGGTACTTTTGCCTATAGGAGAATGCCCTTTGGGCTATGTAATGCTCCCGCCACTTTCCAACGTTGTATGATGAGTGTCTTTTCCGATTACATAAAAACCATAATGGAAGTATTTATGGATGATTTTAGTGTTTATGGAAGAGATTTTAAGTCATGTTTGCATAGCCTATCCCCTATCTTACTAAAATGTGAGGATGTGAGCCTAGTGCTAAATTGGGAAAAGTGTCACTTTATGGTCAATAAAGGTATTGTCTTAGGACATTTGATCTCGGAAAAAGGCATCGAGGTGGATCGAGCTAAAGTTGAGGTGATAGAGAAGTTACCTCCACCCATGAATGTTAAAGGGGTGAGGAGATTTCTCGGCCACGCGGGGTTTTATCGTTAATTCATAAAAGAGTTTTCAAAAATTGTAAAACCCCTCACTCAACTCTTGATCAAGGATGCCCCATTACATTTTACTCACGAGTGTGTTGAAAAATTTGATAAGATCAAAGAGGCTCTAATCTCGGCACCAATTATACAACCCCCAAATTGGGAGTTGCCTTTCGAGATAATGTTCGATGCAAGCAATTATGCCATTGGTGTGATTTTAGGCCAACGGGAAGAGAGAGATATTCCTTCTATATACTATGTGAGCAACACTCTTGATGCCACTCAAGTCAATTATGATACTATGGAAAAAGAACTCCTTGCCATTGTGTATGCGTTAGATAAATTCCGTTCTTATCTACTTGGATCCAAAGTGATAGTGTTCTCGGATCACCGTTCCCTTAAGCATCTCTTGGTGAAGAAGGTGTCAAAACCACCCTTATTAAGGTGGATATTGCTACTCCAAGAATTTGATTTGGAGATAAGGGATAAGAAAGAGGCGGAGAATGTGGTTGCGGATCACCTATCAAGGTTTCGATTTGACATTAATGAAGGAGATACACCGATCTATGATTCTTTTCCCGATGATGTCTCAATGGACATTCATACCCAATTGGAGATATACACCACTCCGCGGTTTGCCGACATAGCTAACTACATTGTTGGAGGAGTACTCCCACCGGACTTGAACCATCAACAAAAGAAGAGATTTCTCTTTGAAGTAAAAAGGTACTTTTGGGATGACCCAAACATGTACAAGGAGTTTAGTGATAGCTTGTACAGGAAATGTGTGCCAAAACAAAAAGTCCAAGGAATTTTGAAAGTTTGCTACTCATCCCCATATGAAGGAAACCATGGAGCTAGAAGAACGGTTGCAAAAGTCTTACAATCGGGGTTCTATTGGCCTACGATGTTTGAAGATGCTTGAGAATTCATACTTCAATGTGGCCATTGTAAAAGAACGGGAAATTTATCTTGGAGGAATGAGATGCCACAATGAGGAATATTGGAAGTTGAGATCTTCGATGTATGGGGGATTGACTACCAAGGCCCATTCATATCATCCCAAGGAAATAAGTACATTCTTTTCGCCGTTGATTACGTATCTAAGTGGGTGGAAGCAATTCCTACTCCCACCGATGATGCAAATGCGATAACTAAGCTTTTGAGGAAAGTGATCTTTCCAAGATTGGGGGTTCCTAGAGTCCTAATAAGTGATGGTGGAACACACTTCCATGAAAAAAATCTTGCATCCCTCTTTACTAAGTATGGAGTGTAACATAGAACCGGCTTGGGATACCACCCCCAAACAAGCGATCAAGTTGAATTTTCCAAAAGAGAAATCAAGCAAATTGTTGAGAAGGCTGTTAACAAGACTCGAAAGGATTGAAGCATGAAACTCGATGACTCCCTTTGGGCTTATAGGACGGCCTATAAGACACCCATATGAGCATCACCCTATAAGTTTTGTCTATGGCAAGGCATGCCACTTGTCAATTGAGTTGGAGTACAAAGCATTTTGGACAATAAAGGCTCTCAACCTTGACCTCAAGCTAAGTGGGGAAAAGAGAATCCTACAAATCCAAGAGTTGGAGGAATTATAACTTCACTCATATGAGAATGCAAAGATGTACAAGGAGCGCACCAAAATGCTCCATGACAAGAGAATTAAGCAAAATGAATTGAATAAAGGAGATAAAGTCTTTTTATTCAACTCGAGGTATAAACTTTTCCCCGGAACGTTGAACTCACGGTGGTCAGGTCCTTTTGTGATCACCGAGGTGGGAAATATGGCGGTTTCAAGATAATGTCGGATAAGGGTGATAGATTTAAGGTGATCAAGCCATACAATGAAGGTGCTTTCATAAGGGAGGTTGAGGTCATCCGCCTCGAGCCTCTCCCACTTTGACGAACCTTTGATATGGAGTAGAGTTTGGTGGAGTCCTCCATAAACCACCATTTGTAAATATACTAACCTCCTAACTAGTGTTTATTTAGAAGTTCATACATTTAAATTTTTGCATTACATTTATTTGCTTTGTTTTGTCAAGTTTTTGGACATGGGAGCAAGTTAGGGAGGGCTACAAATTATGTTTGAAGTGTGCAAAATGCGTAAATCAAGTGTGGGGAAGCATGCTAGACGAGCCTATGGAGCACAGTCCTACACTAGGAAGTTTTATTGAGGAAGAATTGGACGTGCTGAAGAAAAATCCCCACGAGGTGGCCTCAAATCATGGGAGTTTGAGCCAAAGGAAGCCAAAAGGTGAACCCTGCTTCCCAGCTTGAGCGAGCTTGTCACCAGCTCGTGCGACCCCCTTGCTGAAAAAAGTTACCCTGCCGTCCAGCTCGCTCGAGTCCTCCTAAGCTCGAGCGAGTCCCTCTGATTCTGCGCATATAACACAAGATTCTACCATTCCTTCCTCACTTCAAAACACTACTTAAGAAACATAAACCCTCTCCAACAAACACTCTCTCTCATCAAACCCACAAGAAACAAAACCCTAACTCAAAAAACATCAACAAACTCCCTCCCAAACACCTCAAATCAATCTCCCAACTTATAATCTAGGGTTTGATTATTCCCCTAGATATAAGAGAAGACATGAAAGGAAATGGGAAAAGAATTCCTACAAGGATGAGACCTTTGCGGTTAAGAGGGAGTTACTCCACCACAAACCATAACATAAGGAGGAGGGAGAATGAAGAAATCATAGACTTCTCGCCATTAGAGGGTTTTCCCGAGCTGCAATTCGTCAACGATGCTAAACAATCGCTTATAATTGGCTAACCGGTAAGAACATTCTCCCTACCAAGTTCGTTAGTGAAATTACACTGCTAAAGTTGGGAATTAGGGAGCAAACGAAGTCGTTGTTTGAAGACCTTGGACTCTCCTTGTTGTTTGATATGCATAAGCTAACTTATAAGAGGCTAGTACTTGAGTTCCTTAGTAGTCTCCATATCTCGACCTTGAACAAAGTAATCTGTGCCGAGTTCCGGTTGAAGAACGTAACTTGGATGTTAACCTTCGTGGAATTGAAAACATTCTTGGGTTGTATGTGAGTATAAGTCGGTCAAGTTGGCCTAAAGGGTATGATCCCTAACGACCCGCAACTTGACTAGGTCTCGGAATTGTTTCGCTTTATCCCTCCAAAACCCCATAATTCATTACACCTACCGGTTCAT
Organism: Silene noctiflora; assembly: GCA_009801015.1. NCBI lineage: Eukaryota > Viridiplantae > Streptophyta > Magnoliopsida > Caryophyllales > Caryophyllaceae > Silene > Silene noctiflora. The sequence goes on from VHZZ01000119.1 coordinate 81,250, forward strand.
TACAAGTACAATCCTTGCAAGAAGAGATCCCGCCATAGTCAACGAACTTGACCTCGATTTCCTAGAGTCTTACCTACAAATGCAAGGAAGGAGTGGATACCGCTTTAATGCTCCTTATGTGCTTTTGGAGAGATGGGCAAGGTTCACAAGCGGTAATGAAGGCTCGATGAGGTATGTCGCCAGTGGAGGATTAGTCACTAGACTAGCCAAGCACTTCAAACCCAATTTCAACCGGGATCATTCCTACATCCCGATCCCGGGAAGCACATTGATCAATAAGGATCTCCTTCACCACCATCATCATTGGATACGGTATGAAGGGGATAGTATTTTGTGGTTGACTAAAGGATGTTCGCCAATCGAACTATCTAGGGAAGGTTTCCCGCAAGTGACACCGCGTCGTGGACCTCTTTCTCGGGTTCCCACATACCTCATACCGAAAATAGTGATCACAACTCCCTTGCGAAACAACATCCCTTCAAGACAAGAGCCTTTGCCCCCAAGATAAGAAGAAAATGCTATCTCGGAGCCCATCACAATCCCCCCCCCCATATCCGTTGAATATGAAGAATATCGGCACCCTAATCCCCACTTGGCACCTAATGATGATTTCGCTACCGGGCTACTCCAAAGTATGCACCGACAACTCTATCAAGATCAAGTTGATATCTATTGTGCCCTCTATCCAACCTTCCATGAGCAAGCTACTAAAGGAAGGATAAGTATGGAAAGTGCCCTCCCTTCTTGGGCAAGAGCCGACCTACTCTTTCAAAACATGGCTCAATGAGAAGAAAGTGCAGAAGGGCAAGGAAGAAGCAAGGGGGCGGGAAATGATGCCCCGGATAATGGCGATACGATCGAGCTCGATAGTGAAGGAGATTTTTTTATTGATGTCTCGACGGACGATGAAGATGATCCGCGAATACCAATAGCGGAAGGTGAGAGTAAAAGTTGATGGCCTAGAGGAGGAAGGCACATATGAAGGGATAATGGCTCCCAAAGCATTATTCTCTTGGTACACATTAGTGAGTCTCCTACATATCCTTTAGCTTCTCTTTTACCTCATGTTTATTAACTTGTAATTGTATTTAATCATCTTGTTTAGCATAGTCCATTTAGTGTGTCATCTTGGACCCTTCATGGCTATGGTTTTTTGAGTTCTAGCCATATCAAAGGACTCACACCTCGGTCGCATTGAGGTGACTACCTTTTTGCTCCCACCACGAAGAATCCAAAATGACAAATTTATTCATGTGTTGCATACATGTCCTATGGCCGAATCTCCCCCCCTTTTTTTTGCACTAGTAATAGTGTTTTGTTTGATTTGGGGAAGATTTGCTCATAGGCAACCCGAGTCAATTCAAATTGGCTCTCCGAACAAGAGAAACAATGCATCACTTAGCATAGTTTAGCTTAGTTTGCATTACTTGTATATATATCATATAGAATTTGCATGGTTAGATCATTCATTCATGCATTCATACATTTGCATTTTTCATTCCATTACCCACTTTTGTACATTGAGGACAATGTCCAGAATAAGTATGTGGATGAGAATTATAATCCCAAAATTCATAAAAATTTGAAAAACTTTGAAAAACTTATACATGTTCTTTCTTTTTCATAAAAACAAAACTCCTAAAAATTTGAAAATTTTCACAAAAAATCAAAAACATGTTCTTTAATTTGTAGAGTATAGTATATGATTGTACACACTTGTGTTTGTCACTCTTCTCACATAGGGACTATACCACATTCGAGACATCCTTAAGGGATTCATGAAGAACCTCATGGTATGATCGTTTCAATCTCTTATCCCTACTCTTTTTATGTTAATGACAATGTGGTGAATTTTTGCATTGCGGTTTGGTTACTATGTGATGTTAGGAGTTGCATTTAGAGTACTTGCCATGTAGTTTATTAGAGCATGTGCATTAGACTTGTATATATGTAGTTGCATCATGGCATATAGTTGCATTTAGGTAAACTTTTTGTGAAAATGTCTAATTGGGAAGCTTGACAATATATAAGGCTCTTGTAGATACTTTTTCTCCTTGAGGCTTTGTTTACTAGAATACATTCAAGACACCCTAGGTTGTAT
>VHZZ01000119.1:153237-163510 GCA_009801015.1 Silene noctiflora
TTTGGGGAGGGAATGAGGAAAAGAAGAAAATTCATCTTATCTCGTGGGAAACGATCCAAAAACCTAAATCAAAAGGAGGCCTAGGTATTCAGTAATCAAGACAAGCGAATGCAGCTTTCTTAACCAAGCTGGGATGACGCGTTTTATCCGAGCCAAATAGCTTATGGGCTAGAGTACTCCGGGCTAAGTACTGTAATGGGAGATGTGATGTGGATATGTTTCAACCGAAATCAAATATGTCTAACGTATGGGCTGGAATTACTTCTCAAGCTAAAATTATAAATGCTGGAAGTACAGTAGCCGTGGGGAACGGAAGGAAAACGTTGTTCTGGGACCATTCTTGGGCTGATATCGGATGTCTTTCAGACAAAATTATCGCACCTATACCCGAGTCCATCTTAGGAGCTACAGTGAGCGACATGTGGGATGAAGAATCAGGCTGGAAATGGGTTGCCTTCTCAGATTTTTTACCTCAACAAGTTCTCCAAAAAATTGCATCTTATTCACTTGTTCCTGAACCATATATTGAGGATTCTTTATACTGGAATGGATCCTCCTCGGGCAAGTTCTCAATCAAGTCGGCTCTAGTTCTCATCAAAGCAAATGATGAACCACCTGAATCCAATCCCGTAGATTGGCACTACATTTGGAAGCTTCCTGTCCAACAAAGAATACRGATGTTCATATGGCTAGCGGCGCATGGCAGGTTGATGACGAATTATAACCGAGTAAGAAGGGGCATTTCAGACGATCCTATTTGCCCGAGATGCCTCCAATGCGATGAAACTACAGATCATCTCATGCGCCTCTGTCCAATTTCAGTCGAAATATGGTCGCAAATTGGTGATGGTGCTGCACAGAGCTCATTCTTCACGGATACCTTTAGCAATTGGGTTTCCAAAAACGCGAGTAATGGCCTGCCTCATGTTACCCAAGACTGGTCTTTGAAGTTTGCAATAACGAGTTRGTGGTTATGGAAATGGAGGAACAATATTGTGTTTGGAAAGGCTGAGGATAACCCCATTAATCCTATACCATACTTGCACCATCAGTTCAGTATTTCGAAGAAAGCTCTTGACCCTTTCTCTCTGTTTACTCCAACGCCAGGGCCACATTATGAAGATAAATTTATTCGCTGGAGTCCACCGTCACATGGTTGGTTTCTGCTTAGTACAGATGGAGCCTCAAAAGGTAATCCGGGTCCAKCTGGGTGTGGAGGCATTATTCGCGACGATACTGGAAATTTCATTTCCGCCTTTTATTTCTCTTGTGGGGAGTGCAACTCGATGAGGGCTGAATTGCGTGCTCTAGTGGTTGGGTTAGAACATGCGAGAGGATTGGGACTGAGTAAATTAATGGTTCGTATGGATAATTCCTCCTGTGTGCAATTTATAAGAGAAGATCAACTCCTAAGCAATAATCTCCGTCCCTTAGTCCTACGATGCAAGCAGCTAATCAACTTGGAGGGTTGGAATGTTACGATTGATCATATTTTCAGAGAAGCAAACCGAGCAGCAGATTGGCTAGCTAACTTGGGAGTGGACGCATCAACCAACATCATTTTATTGGATCATCCTCCTAACGAGCTTCGTACCATCCTCCGAGAGGATATTCTAGGGGTTGATATACCTCGCCTGATCTCTGTTTAGTTTTTGTAGTTTCAGGGTTTAACCCCTCTTGAGCACCCAAAAAAAAAAAAAAAAAATTGAGTAATTTGACGGACTTGATTGATTTTGTGAGGAAGATAATTAGAGAGAGTTTCTTTATTTTGTTTTTTGAGAAAGGGTAATGTATAGAAAATTAATGACAAAAAGTTCATGAAAGAGTAATCTTTGTTCATGAATGAGCAACTACGTAATTAAATCACGTAATCATAAAGTGTGTAATATTTGTTATCACTATAAAATATTTGATAATTAAAAAATCGTATAGGACCGAAATAAATTATATCTTTCCATATACCTTTTTTTAGCTAATCTTTAATATTGGTTTGTCTTAACATGCTCGATTTTTATCGTAATGGTCATGCAAAATTAATTAGAATAGTTACTATCTATCTCGGTAGAAAATTATGTCACGGTAACAAATTCATAAAATTTTATTTCCGAGGTTCCATAAAATTAATACAGCGGTTTTTGCGTAAAAAGTATACATTTATTTTATTTAGACTAAAAATTGAACAAAATACACACAAAAAACTCACTTTGCGAGTGTCCCAAAACCCGAAAACTCATACATGGATATGCATGGTCTGAATTTTTTTAACCAATACGCTTCAATAGTGAATAAATCTAGTCTTAGATAAATTTTATTCCTGGTTCCGTCCTTGGCCAAACACCAAACTTAAGTGAACTAAAGCAAAATATTGCAATTTTTTGAGAACAAAAAATAAGTATCTATCCAATTACCGAAAATAATTCATACATTTGTTGTATGCAATTCATTTTCTTTATAATATTTTTCTTTACAAATTACACAATAATTACCCTAGAAGAAGAAGAAGAAGAAAAAAAAAAAAAAAAAAAAAAACTAATCTCTTGGAAGAAAAAAAAAGTGGTTGTAATTTCAAGTTGAGTACTTCATTTTTTCCTTGTACAAATGTTTCATTGAATGTACAAATAAATTACTAGAAAAATAACGAGACTAGTATATGATGAGCCAAGTAAATGTAAATTATGTAAATTGGCAGTATTAGTTTGTAGAAGCATATTGTTAGGATTAGTAGTTTGTACTTGTGTTGGAAGGAATTCCAAAAAGGCATCTGCTAATTTAAGGGCAAGTTGAACCTGAGCTGGTGTCGTAAGATGCAGCTTGTCTGGTTCTAATGCCAGTCCCTTTGCATCTATTGTTTTTAGATTCAGTAGATTTACTGCCATTTGTGCTTGTCTTACCTCTTCTATGTATGGCCCTTCTCCTGATGCTATGGCCACCTGCATACATTATTCGAAAGTGAATGTTAGATTGGAAGGAATGTTTTCAAGGTGTTCTTTTCGTTTCGTTTGTTTGTTTACGTTTGCTTTAGGTTGGTTGTAATATAAGCACATGAGAGTGGAATGGAGGTATGTATAATGGGCGAGTTAAAGTGTAACAGTGGCGGAATCCACAAGGCCTGTCACATACTCACATGTTGTATCAGTAATATAAACAAATGATTGAGACAGACAAAGTAAAAGAGAATGTGTAAGCAAATAAACGGACCAATAGGAATGAAGCCCTTGATATGACTCTAAAACATTAGCTAGCGTGACTATATATGTGGTTTTCATTACAAGCGTGGACAAATGGAGAATACATGGCCAAACTGCAAATGTTAGACTCATACTGCTAATACCAGCATTAGAAACAAGACTTAGACAATGCTATGCAAAGTACATTATAGTGCATTTTCCTAATATATCTGATCTGGATCGGACATCTTAACATTGTCCTAGATGACTAAGCGAGCAAGATTTTGAAAAAAAGTAGTGAAATAGCTTGAATGAAGAAAGTATATTGAATTCACGAGTCGTGTTTCCTTTAAAAGCTTAATTGCTGACCATAGATAATACGAGTAAGCGAGTAATCATCTCCGGCATATCGCTTGGTTTGTCCCGATAACACCGAGAAAAGCTTTGTCAGCTATGAATTTAACAAGTGTAATGATGAGATTTTAGAGATAGAAATTTTATCAAACTGCCAGGGAATCATTAGTCAATCTTGGTAAATAAATTTGCCAACTTTTCATTCAGTGATCTATTTCAACCCAAGACACAACACATGAAATTAGGCCAATGTTCAACAATTACGGAACACCCAAAAGAGACTCCGCTATATGAGGCGTAAATGCTGTATTTCTCACCTTTTGCTTTCTGCTTTTCATTCAACTTTTTCTTGTGTCATTACATTAGCTCATTCACAATTCACAAAGTTTATTTATTTATTTTTTTGTGAAGGGAGGCATAAGGAGAATATATTTTTGACTGGGTTTGATCAAGGTCATGATTTATGAGTATCAACTATCATGACATTACCGGCTAAATTAACCGACATTTACATATCATTCAGTAAATCTTGATTGCAATTGTTGAAAGTTACAATGAAGGGGTGGTATGATGAATATAATTCAGGGTATTCTTCTTGCATATATACTTACTTGATTTCAACTGAATTTGATTCAAATAAAGTCAAATTAGGTACTCCAATGATATTAGGTGATGCAAGATGTGTCTAATGTTGAGTTATTGACAAGTTTAATTCCCATTACAATTGATGAAAGAAGAGAGTTGAACTAGGCTAGGTTCACAAATCCAAGATATTATTAATACACGTATTTTAGAATAGTAGTTATTATGATAAAGCAGACAAAAAGAGATGACTTCATAATAATCAGTAGCCATTTAATGTTAAAAAGTGATCACTTAAAATAGTGTTTATTTAATAAATCGCTTTTTATTATCAAATAGTCACTCTTTAAGTGGTGCTACCAGTTTTCCACTATAATTTGTGCTTTAGAGATTATAGTTTCATACTAGAGATGATGCATTAGATGCATGCATGCACTTCTATAATGTTGGTTAAAACTTTTCAAATATATTTGTCGGAAATGATTCTCGTTTTCTCATTTACTAGATTTAGACATGAATTATTGAGTACCTTGTCAATGTATTTCCATACGTAACATGTTCTTAAAAACTTAAAAGATATTTCAAAAAAAAAAAAAACAATTGTAGTGTGAACATACCCTGAGGTTCAAATGTTTTGGTGCGCAACGGATAATTTATGTACTTGAGAAATAATGATGAACATTCACGTTGGACCCCAAATCACCTAACACGGCCCCCATGCCAAATAATTTCAGGCCCTAATTGTCCTTATTCTACTATATATTAAATCCTCAACAGATAGATAGTTCATGGAGCATGTCATGTGATGATAAATTAAATCACAATTGTAGGGTGTACTTATAAATATTTAATTACGGATTACAAATTAAGAATGAGCCCAATTAGTGGTTACTAAAACAGGGAATTATACCATATATTATATTTTTCATTCATTTCCATTTGTTTTGGTATTGTAATCAACAAGGGAGATCGATTTTGGATGACAACTAGATTTAATTACGGATGAATGACAATTTGGTTCAATTATTGTTAGCTATATGCATTTCACAACGACAATCTTTCACTTACCAATAATAACCAAACGTTAAGAAAAAGGGAGGTACCATGTTTCACCAATCTATTGGAACATTTACTCCATCTTGTATAAGCAATCATTCAATACTTATTATCGTGCAAAGTCGTCTTACCGTATAAAACAATAAATAATCGTTTTGATTTTAATTGTAATTCTGTCTTATTCTATAATTCTATAATTTGTAAAAATCGTTAATTAAAAATCGTTACCATATGTCAATAATCCAATTGCGCAGAAGTTTCGTATAAATTTGTCTTGTTAGGAAAATATTGAATGTGATCTCTTACAATAATCTACATTATGAAAATTGCATTTAAAAGTACACTTATAAATCAATTTAGATTTGGCTTGATAGTATTCCAAACTATTCTTTAATTTAACCCAAATATTCGTGTAAGACAGTTTCATTGTTATAACACAAATTAAACCTACATATTCGCACAAGGGTTTTCTACAAATAGAACACAAAATAAGACGATACTCGTTTTGTCGCCGTAAATTCTCTATGTTTGCTTTTACCACAAAAAAACTTCACAGAAAAATGTTCCGAAAATTAAAAAACTGAAAAGTAACACACAAGAAAACGTAAAGAAATAACTGAGACACGGAGAAATGTTACCTGAATAATAGGAAGCATAGGAGACTGCAAATCAGTTCTAATATCCAAAAACAACTTCTCCAACCTTTGTTGATACCTTTCCGCATCAACCTTGACAATCGTATCACTTTCCCCTTGATACCAAACCAACGCCTGAATACTCCCACCATCACGCAACGACGCCGTTGCACGCCTAACGAATTGACCATACAACCTTCCCCCCTTGGCCCACTGACTAATATTAGTCCCACCCTCAGCACACGGCACCAGTCCAACAACTCCTACTCTCGGAACCCGGTTCGCTATCGAATTAGCAAATGCCAATCCCGGTCCCACACCACAAGTGTGATTAATGTCTATACCCCTGTGGAGTGGCTCTTTCGCCTCGTGCCAATGTAGCTTGGGATCGAGCCGGAGAATGGTTGGGTTTGCGCATGATGGTGGTGGAATGATTTGGTCCCAGATATTGTTGATCACGCCGCCTCGGCCTGCCATGTTGCTTTGGCCTGCTAGTAGGAATATGGATTTGTCGATGAATCGAGTCAGTTTGGGTTGGGTCATTTCAGGTTGGGTCATTTCAGCGTAGGAGGGTGGGAGGAGGAGGGATGAGTAGGTTAGGAGGAGGATGATCCAATATGGATAGGATTTGAATTGAGTGTGGAACATGGTGTGGGGGAAGGGAGGGGGGTTGGGTTGGTTTGAGTTGGGTGGGGTGGGGTTAGTTCATTTTTTGATTTTTGAAGGGAAGTGGGGGAAGGAGATGGGGTGGGTAAGGTAATGTGTTGTGAGATGTAAGTTAAGTTGTTTAAGGTATGTGTTATTCTTGACGGATGTTTCTTAGATAGAGTGGATCTAGTGAAAGTTACTCCGTAAGAGAGATGGGTATGTTCCACGATAAACTACCAGTAGTCCAGTACTATATTCCCATAAAGTATGCGCCTTGCGTTTCTAACTTGAGTCCCTCTCGTGGTAGACGGCCACTATTCGTCTAAAGTTGAAGACGGATAATGATCATTTCACAAAATGCAAGTGGGGGTATTTATTTCTCACCCACTTGCACTATCCACTTACATTTTGACCATGTTCTTTTGGACTGAAACAGATCTGATCTGAACTAAACTTAACTTATAGGATCTGAACTGAACTAAACTTAACTTATAGGATCTGAATTGAACTTATTGGATCTGAACTGAATTGAACTTATTGGATCTGAACTGAACTGAACTTATAAGATATGAACTTAACTGAACTTATAGGATCTGAACTAAACTTACAGGATCCGTTAAATTAATTAATTTGCTTTAACTTAACTAATTTAACTTTATTATTATTATTATTGTTGTTGTTGTTGTTGTTGTTGTTGTTGTTGTTGTTATTCTCTTAATATTATTGTTTTTTTATTAGGTAAGGAAACCTTGTTATTATTGTTATTGTTATTATTGTTATTATTACTATTGTCGTTGTTGTTGTTGTTGTTGTTGTTGTTGTTGTTGTTGTTGTTGTTGTTGTTGTTTGTTGTTTGTTGTTTTTAGTATTGTTATTATTACGCAAAATTTTATTGAGATTAAACAAAAATTTTACAAGAAAATTAGTGGGCAGCTAAGAGAAAACATTGATAAGAAAATATGGTCTAAAAAGCAAGGTAAGATAATAACATTTTTYCGCTTTATATAAATTTGGTTGTTCATACATTATACTACGATTACATTACGATAAAAAATAATGAGAGGAGTGATAATTTTGTTTTAAAAATATAAMGTATATATGTATTGAATAATTAATGTCAAATATTTTTGCATCGATTTGTAAAAATAATACTCCGTATATAAGTTTTCTGAACTGAATTTATAGGATCTGAACTTATAGGATCTGAACTGAACTGAACTTATAGAATCTGAACTGAACTGAACTTATAGGATCTGAACTGAACTTATAKGATCTGAACTGATCTGAACTTAAAGGATCTGAACTGAACTGAACTTATAGGATCTGAACTGAACTTATAGGATCTGAACTGAACTTAAGTTAAGTAACTTTAAGTCCAAAAGAACAGGGCTTTTGTGAAAGGGACACTATCCGTCTTCAGCTTTAGACGGATAATGTCTGTCGACAATGAGAATTTGTGTTCTAACTTTATTTATTCAGGATAGTCTTGTTTTTAACGGTCACAGGCTTGTGATCTCTCACAACCCCTCTCCCACTTGCCCTCGTATTTGCGCTTTCTTTTCCTCCTCGTGAAAGGTCACAAGGTTGATGAAATAGTGTCGTCACAAATGAGGATTTTTATTATTCAATACTCTTGCGTCCAATGTATTCTAGAGGGGGTAAATGGCTTAGTGGATTGGATTATTTAGGGTCTATTAAAAATTGGACCGAGTTGGCTTTTTCAATTTTTGAGTTTGTTCAAGTTATCATTGTTATTTTGGGTTTGAGTCCTATCGGGTTGGGAAAGTTCGGATTGAAGGTCATTTTCGGGCCATACTCGGTAGATTTAGAAGGTGGGCCGCGCTGTAGTAGGTTGGCCGCGTGTGCGCTAGTGGATAGGATGGGTCGAGCCAACACGACATGCCGTTGTGTACTAGGCTGGGGGAGATGTTGAACTGGGACTAGCCCGGTTGTGGGTCATGCGGATCGGGTTGGTCGAGCTTGAACTTTTTCTTTTGTAAAAAAAAAGTACTGATAATAAAGATTTGATCGAATTTATTGTAAATCTTTAAAATAATATCAAATATTTTAATTTGGTATTATTATTTAATTACAATATTTATGACGTTTATATATCTCGAAAGAATCAAATCCCATGTAATACTTAACTTACCTAACTTACCTTTATGATGGAGCGGTGGGTGTTGGACGGCTCAAGCTTCATCGGCAGTATCCCCAACAGATGAACCATTGGTCTTCAATAGTTCATCTTCTTTACTTTCATTGTCTGCATGACTGCATCCTTAGCTCTTTGACGACGTTTTTCAGCTTGATCCCAATATTTCATACACACAAACAATTTGACGGTAATGGAATCTAAACTTGATTTTTTTCGTCTAGAACTCTCCGATTTGGATAGTACGGGGAATTGAGCAGAGTGAATTTTCCGCCATCTTAAAAAAAATGACACGTGACAATCATGTAACATGCATAAAACACCATATAGGAGTTTCATTTCAGAAATCAAAGAATTATATCATGAAAACACGGTTTATGTCTTTTGAGTTCATCAGTGCAAAAAAAAACAAACGTANCCCCCCCCTTCTTACCCGACCAAGGTAATCGAGAGGTGTCACCATCTCGGTTTACCAAGTCAGTGAAATCGAAATTACGAATAAGAAACACTTTATATTAATGATACATTTAATGAATTATATAAATAACAAATGAAAGACAAAAGTAATTTATACATAACACGACTCGACTATCAACTACGTTGTCTATCTTCTAACTATGCAACTCAACTCCGAGGTCCGAACTCGTCCCTTCTCCCGCGCGATTCCGAAAAACAACCTGAAAATGAACTCCTCCCCATATGATCGGAAACATCATATGGATCAATACAGGTCACCCCAGAAATAAGTGACGATTTATACAACCAACACGCGGTCAGGTTCGATAATACATGTAATACTTCGTATTTTATTATGAGTTAAAGAGTATTTTAAACAATGTTTTATTATATTTGTGCTTCACTTTATTTTATAAATTATATTTTATTATACATATTGTAACACCCACGAAATTCTCGTTCTAGAATTTATAACTTAATTAACTATTTTATTATTTTATTTATATTTTAAATCTATTTCTATAAAATTGTTGTTTTACATGTATAATAATAATAATGTTAATAATAATAACTGTCTTAGGTGTGTAGTAGGCTTTGAGACGTGTTTTTAGTAAAATCCGACTCAATTTGAGTTGTTGGGCCTTGCATGATTTATGGGCCTCTTCTCCTTCTCTCTTCTCTTCATAAAGCATATGAAGTAAACCCTAACATCTTCATCCTCCTCAAAATTTCAGCAACTCTTCTCCTTGAACATCCATCATTATTACACATTTTCTTACCAATGTTAAAACTCTCATTTATTTTTAGGTGTGCATGCAGAAGAGTGTCAACATCAATGAGCAAATAATTATTTTTATAGCTTTATAGTACAACATTAATGAGCAAATCACCTTTTTTTGTTGTCATTTATCTTATAAAGACAAATTCTTTATTCTTAGATATCTTTCAGAGTGGTTACAATTTTATATTCTTTTTCCATTTTTGTTTGTCACTCTGTGACTCCTAGATATCATATTTTATTGTCTTTTCTTGGGCTATTTTGCAAAACAATAGTCACAACTTTATCAATAAAACTTGTTTTTTTGTTAGAAATACGTTACTCTTATAATTTTGATAAAGTAGAACATTAGGAAAAAAAAATATCAACGTAGCATAGTAACAATATCATATTTATATCATGATCTGTCATTTTTATTATGTTTTATAAGAGTTTTAAATAA
>VHZZ01000119.1:242462-253779 GCA_009801015.1 Silene noctiflora
AAAAAAAAAAATTTAACTCAAAATATTATATTGAAACTCGATCAAAAGTAATACATATAAACTCAGTAAGATTTTAATTTTAACACCTATATTAGGAGATTGGGCCTATACTACGGCCGACTACCATTAGGGGTTGGCCAAACTAGGGTTAAGGTTTCATTAAGTTGGGAGGTATTATAAATACCTCTCCCTCTATCGATGTAAAACAACATCAATAATACAATTCATTTCTCCTCTATAATCTTAACATGGTATCAGAGCCAAACTTCTCATTTTTTCTCTCCACAAAACCTAAGCCTTTCTTCCACTGTGATCCATGACGGGTGACGACGCCTCCATTCCTTCCTCTTCCGAATTCAAAATAGACCCCCTTTCACCATTTTTTCTTGGTAAATCAAAATTTTTAAAAGCTCAACAAAATTGCATATAAGCTCAATTAAATTTGTATTGGATGTACGATGCTCATATACATCTGGATGTATAGTCCTATTTGTGAATTCTAGGTGACAAAACTATTCGTTTCTTTCTTTTGAGTATGTGTGGTTTGATTTTTTGGAATATTATTTTTAAAAATTTTAAAACTATTGAATCTTACAAGTGATTTATCGTGTTCGTATAGCTTCGATTTATACTAAAACTTAAGCTGATGAATTATATAAGCACCACGTGTCGTAAGCAATTGTATTGTGATATTATTTGATAAAATCCGTTAAGAAATTAAAGATCCATAAAATCATCTTTGGTGTTGTGTCCGTATCTTCACAGTTTTAATGTTATATATACAATATACATTACTATGTGTATTGTTTATACAGGGCCGGTCCTGAACCATAATCTTCAGTGTATTTTGTCTAGTTTTTAGGTAGAAAAAATTAGATTTATAATTTCAATATGTATAAAGCTTTAAAATTTTAACTAGAACCTCGAAAAGAATTTTTTCTGTGTCCATCACCGGCTGAAATAAATGCGTTTTATGCAACATTGCAAATATCACAAATACAAACAATTCGATATACAGTCCGTCTCATTGTAGACGGACACCATGAGGGACACTATCGCGTCCGTCTACGATGAGAATTTGTGTTCAACAGTCCGTCTCATTGTAGACGGCAACTATCCGTCTTTAGCTTTTGACAGATAGTGTCCGTATACGATGAAAATTTGTGTTCAGTACATGAATTAAAATATAACTACAATAATAAACCACAATTCCATAAATAATTGAACCCGAGGAAGAACCTAAACAACATGTCAACATCCATCAAATGACTCAAACACTTGCAAAATCAGTTCGCATATCACAAATTCAAATCCTAAATAGTGAAGAAAATCATAAAAAATTATAAAATGGATAAAAATTGAAGAGAAAAAAAAACAGATTTAGAACATCCTTAATGGTTGAAATCATTAACTAGCGGAGGCGGAATGACGGAGACAGCGAGGGTCAACGGCAGTCCGCAGGCATAGTGGGTGACCGGCGACGCCGCGATGGCAGGGAATGGAGGGTGACAGACGACTGACGAGCGGGCGCTCACGACGGACCCCTTGATTTTTTTAAGTATATAATGATTAACTGAAACCCTTGAAAATCTAGAAAAAAAAAAAGTTTGATTTTGGGATTTGAGTAAGAGGGTTCTGACTTTTGATGGAGGGGAGAACTCGAGAAGTAAGAAGCAGAAAATTACTTTTCCATTGTTTTTAGGCTTCCAGTCAATTAGATAGCCATTTCCTATTTTTTTTTCCATATTGGGCCCCTTCCACTGTTGGGCCCTTGTCATCCGCCAACCCAAACTACCCTTAGGGCCGGCCCTGTGTGTATATAACATGGACATTATGCTTAATTGCCTATACATGGTGTTTTGTGTATATAACATGGACATTTTAAGTATACAATTCAGTACACACATAAGAATATATACCTTCTCAATTGACAATGCATACGATATTTTTATATTATACTCCCTTCTATTTCCTTTGTTGTTCYCTTTTGATTTTGACACAAGAATTAAGTGAATCAATTTGGACCACACAATACACATGACCCCACATCAAATTGATTTTGGACCACACAAAGTTGTCCAAAAAAGGAAAGAGGGAACAATAATGAAATTGGACGAAAATGGAAAGGGGAACAACAAAGGAAATAGGAGGGAGTAGTAATTTTGTAAATCATATGTGAGTAAAAGCTTTAGGGCGGGTTTGGCCTCGAAAAATTATTAAACATCAACTAACATGTTGCATAATTAACAATCATGAAGCCTATGGAGAGTACACCAATCCGATTTTTTTTATGGATAATCGATACACAATACCTTTATTTACTTTCGTTTTATTTATCGGGTGAGTTTTGCAAGTTTATTGGTAATTTGAGATATTATTCTTTATTGATATCATATATACAATTATAAATAATGCCATGAGATACAATTGATTTTAGATCCTATTGTAACAGCAAATTTTGTATTGCGATAAGTGAAATACAAAACAAGGAAACAAATGAATTTTATTAATAACTATCAAAAGTATGTGTACAATCTCTAATGTATCCTCTAATTCTAATATGCCGTAGAGGTACGTGTACGCGGTATACGTGAGAGGTGCTATGTAGACAACTTTAATTACTCTACGAGCAATGTTAATTTGAGTTCTTGAGAGGGGCGTGATGACTTGAATCTCTCTTGAAGGTTTGAATTTGTGATTGAATCTTCAACGTAGGCGACACGTTTCGATGTGCCTGTTGACTTCTTGCAACAATTTTGATAGAGAGGACTTGTAAGAATTTGTACATTGTTCTCTCTAACTCCTTTGCAATTATGAATTTTCCGATCCTAAGAATGAATGAGGAGATCTCTATTTATAGAGTTTCAATTCTCCTTGTTGGACTTTGATGTTCACACGTCCATTTGTGGGTTTATTAGTGAACTTGGCCCAAATTTGCTTCTTTTCGAGTTTACGGATCCAAATACCTTTGTAATCCAAATCGACGCGCATTTCATTTAATCGGGACAAAATAATTAAATTAAGTTAAAATTTGGTATTAGCTCAAAATAATTAATTTATTTTATTTATTTGGCATATTAATAAATTTTCCGTGCCTACAAATTGCCTCATCGGGACCTTGTCACGTGCACTTTTGGGTGTCTTGACGTGGCGGGGTCTCGATCCATTTTGCTTTGACTTGGAAGTAGATGATGAGCGCTCTAACTTGTTGCGAGGACAACTCCACGTGGCTTGACTTGGAAGTCGATATTGAGCACCATAACTTGTCGTAAGAATGATCCATCTTTCTTGTAATGTCACCCTGTCACTATCTAACTTGGCGGGTGAATTTGTGTTTGACTTGGAAATCGAGGCGTACCCGAACTTGTAGTAAGGGTAGTAGCTTCTGGATTTTTTTTGACGCCACCCTGTCATTGTTTAGACATGGCGGATGACACGTTGGTCCTTCATTTTACACATGTCTCATCCTTGTAGTTTCATAATATACTTGGGTAAAACTTGAATTGAGTTTCATATAATTGAGATTTCAGCTAGACAAATTAGGAAATTTAGAGTCCTTGTTTAAGGCAAATATCCTCCAATGTTAGCTCGATTTTCTTCTTTTTGTCCATCAAAAAATTTCCATATCTTATAGAGTAGGGTTACTTTCTCCAAAATCTATATAAGGAAGCCAAACCCATCTTAAATTTTTTTTCCACATACCTCGTCAAACCGTAAGAACTAACATGAGCTTCGTCATCGAACAACATACTTTTCATTCTTATTGTCTTTCATGTTTTCTACTTCGAGGTTCGTCATCGAACAACATACTTTTCCTTCTTATTGTCTTTACTGATGATATTTTTTTTATACAATAGGAACAAGCCCTGAGACTTCGACGCATGCGACAATCTGGAATAGAACAGGGGTATGTTTATCTCTTTTGAGAAATCATGCAATGAATTGATTCGTCGACTGCAAGAGACAATGAGCTGCTTCGGGTAGGGTCATTTCAACACTCCTAGAAGAATTTGCATGTAGTAAATGACTCGCAAGAGACTATGAGCTACTCCGGGCTGGGTCATTTCGGTTGCTTTGGAGTTACCATGCAATGAACTTATGCGATGTACCTGACTTCTGCAAGAGACTACGAGTTACAATATGAGGTCGAGCTTGGAAGCTGATTTGGATAACATGAAGATCATGAACAATATTCATTAGACCGAGGTGGCCGTCATAGACAACAAGAGGATCACCTTCAGCTCAACGAGCACGCCAACATTTTTTCGAAGAAAGCCGGAGTAATTTTTATATTGAAAGATGGAGGACATCCGCCTTCTTAAGAAAGACTTATCGACATGACCATGGAATTAAAGACTTGGTTTATTTAGAGTATATTTAGTCGTGCACACTTTAAACTCTTGCGAGTCAGGAGCAATTTTTTCTTGTGTTATTTTTTTTGGTATGGCTGCACTTGAACAAAGTGTTTGCTCAAACTGCCTACGTACTCGCAAAGCTACCAAGTGTGACAACTTACAAGATCAAGCTAAAGTAGTTCAAAGAGGGATGGTGTTTGTTAGGGGGTGTGGCTGCACTTGAGCTACATGTTCACCCTAGTTGTCTACGTACCTGTAAAGCACGAAATACTTTACAAGATCAAGCCGACGTAGTTTATAAAAGATAGAAGCATATGTTTTTTTTGAGGATTTTGTTTTGAGATCTTTTTTTTGGTTTGCAGTTTAATCTCTTGCTTAGAAGCTTTAGTGTGCAGTTTACGCTCTTTCTTAAGAGCCTTCATTGTTGGTGCTTAAGAATAGCAGCACTTCAAAAACTTCCCATTGATTGGGCCTACATGAACGCCATCTTCATCCACAATTTTGTAAGCACTATTTGTATAGACCTCCTGCACCACGTATGGACCATCCTACTTAGAGGTGAATTTACCAATTGGTTTATGAGAGCTGATGATTGACCTTCTTACAGCAAGTACTAGGTCTGCTACTTGGAAAGAACGAGGGCACACCTTTTTGTTGAATGCGCGTGACAACCTTGCTTGTTAGCACCGGAGCTTTTGTTGAGCGTCTAATCTTTAATCATCGAGAGCCTCTAACTCTGATAACCGCAATTTGTCGTTTTCATCTTCCGTAAGTCCCTCCTGAATAACAATGCGTAAGGATGAGATTTGCAACTCCAGAGGCAACACGACCTCCACTTTATACACCAACGCATACAGGGTTGCTTGAGTAGGTGTTTTATATGTGGTACGATACGCCCACAATGTCTCATCAATCCTTTCATGCCAATCTCGCTTTGACTTTGCTACTACTTTCTTCAACAGGTTGCAAAACGTCTTATTAAAGGCTTCAGCCAAACCATTTGCAGAAGCGTAGTAAATTGATGATTTGTATTGTTTGAACTTAAATTTTTCTCCCAGACTTCTCATGAAATGATTGAAGAACTGCTTCTCTTTGTCAATAGTGATACGTTGAGGTTAGGGGTGTTAACAAGTCGAGCCGAGCCCGAGCTTGGTCTCGCTCGGTTTGTGCTCAAGAACAAAAACTTGAGCTCGAGCCGATCTCGAGCTTACCCGAACTTGAAAAAAATGTGCTCGTTATAAAGCTTGCGAGCTTTAACGCGAGCTCGAGCCAAACTCGAGCCCAAATCGAGCCTATATAAAATGTTTTATTTTTTATTTTTTTTCTTTTGATATTTTCAATAACAAGGCTCGAAGGTTATATGTAAAAATATTTGACAAATCAGTGAGACATTTGATATGTGTGATACAAAAATATAATCATGATAAATTTTTTTTATAAAATATGAGCAATATCTTATGTAATCACACAAGATCGAGCAACTCGCGAGCTTTTCGAGTTGAGCCAGCCTTCGCTCGGCATGACTCATTAAGCTCTCGAGCTGAGCCAGAGCCCAAGCCTTAGCCGAGGTTGCACGAGCCAAGTTTTGACCGAGCCGATCTCGAGTAACTCGCGAGCTGTCTCGTTTCATTAACACCCGTAGTTGAGGTACACCATATTTGTAGATGATCTAGGTTCGAACGAAGTTCACAACATTTTTTTCTTGACTTCCCGTAGCGTGATGACTTCTGCCAATTTCGAGAAGTAGTAAGTACCGGCAAGAATATACTCGTGTCCATTTGAAGTCTTTGGAGTAAGAGGTCCCACAACATCAAGTCCCCAAGCTTCAAAGAGCCATGAAGAAACAGTAGGGTGTAACGGCTCCGACGGTTGGTGTATGAAGTTTGTGTAGAATTGACAAGGTTCACACTTTTTCACGAAGTCCATGCAGTCTTGCACCATGGTTGGCCAATAATACCCCATTTTCTTTACACGATCATCAAATTTAGGCCTAGATTGATGAACGCCACAAATACCATAGTGACCTTCATGCATTGCTTCAACAACTTCGTCCTTGCTTACACACCTCAACCATTGCACTGAGAAAGAACGTCTGTAGAGCGTCCCTTTATAGTGAATAAACTTTGGATCACGTCGACGTATCTCAAACTTGTGCCTGGGATCATCAGGTAGTTTTCGGTGGTCCAAGAAATCAATGATGGGTTGACTCCAATCATCTTCATCAGCCGTGTAGACGCATATCATGTTGGTGGTGTCTACATTTTATTCTCCTTTAAGCAATGATACTGCCCAACGATTGCAGACTGGGACTTGCATAGATTCTTCTGTCTCAAGTGCCAAAGTGGCTGCAAGGTTATCAAGCGCGTCAACCAACTTATTGGAACTCCTCGATACATGACCAATTTTAATGGAGTTAAGTTGATTGAGCAGCTGCAATGCTCGTTGATGATAGGGAATCAAGTCTTCCTTTTTCACTTCGTATTCATCAAGGACTTGGTTGATCACCAACATTGATTCATGATATATGTCCATATCTCTGACGCCTATTTCAATCGCCATTTGGAGGCCAAGTATGAGAGCTTGATATTCTGCCATATTATTTGTGCACAACTGAGTGAGCGTGAAGGCATATGGCATGAGATGTTTTTGTTGAGTTACGAATACAACTCCGACTCCAGCTCCATCTTGTCTTGTAGAACCATCAAAGTACATCTGCCATGGAGGTAGAATGTCAGCGTAGAAAATTTCTTCTCCTGGAAAGTTCTGAAATTTCCCACTCTGCTGGTATTGGATGATCAGCAAAGAAATCGGCGATTGCTTGACCGTTCACAGCCTTTTGATGCACAAACACCAAGTCGTATTTCTTAAGTAACACTTCCCATTTCGCAAATCTTCCAGATAAGACTGGTTTTGAGAGTATGTACTTGATTGGGTCGGCTTTTGAGACCACGTGTATCGTATGCGCCTGCATGTAGTGCTGCAACTTCTGGATGGCGAAAACTAATGCAAGACATATCTTCTCAATTGGAGAGTAATTAAACTCAGCTCTAACCAAGGTACGACTGAAGTAGTAGAGTGCCCTCTCCTTGCGATCTTCAATCTCTTGAACACACATTGCCCCCAGCGAGCGTTCTTGTGCTGCAATGTAGAGGACTGGTGACTTTCCTGGAATTGGTGCCCCCAGCATTGGTGAACTGGCCAAGTACTTCTTGATACTATCAAAAGCATTTTTAGATTTTTCATCCCATTGAAATGGAGCATCTTTTTTCATAATATGGCTAAATGGCTGGCAACGTCCTGCCAAGTTAGAGATGAACCTTCGAATGTACGCCAAACGTCCTTGCAATCCGCGCAGCTCCGTCGATGTCTTTGGTTCTGGCATTTCGTTGATGGTTATGATTTTTGTTTGGTCAACTCCAATGCCCCTATGCGTGACTACGAATCCAAAGAACTTCCAGATGTGACACCGAACGCACACTTGAATGGATTCATCTTGAGTTGATATTTTCTAAGTCTTTCAAACACGGTTCGAAGGTCTTTTGTGAACCCCACGCTATAACGAAACGTAAACAAATAATAACGCAGCGGAAAAACACGAGGTTTTTAAAACTTTAAACATAAAGAGAGTTCGAGACAAAGCGTGGTTTCAAATACAAGCAAACAAAAGTAAAAGTGAGGAAATATAACTACAATAATGTTTAGGGAAAAGATATCCCTCGAATAAAACAAAGTACGGTGGGTAGTCTATCAATCTACAACTAGGTCCAAGGTAAGATACTCGCTAGCCCACACGTCTCCATCCCCAGATAAGCATTAACCACCTGTCATTCATGTAAACATGAACGCCACATTCAGTGGGGAGTAACTCAAGGTTCTCCCAGCCACATTACAACAAAACGAACGTAATTAAACACGTTAAACATGTGAGGCATACATAACGATATCAATCAATGGAAGTATTAAACATTAAACATTGATTACTGACAAGAGGCAATAAGATGAGTAAACAAAGTATAAATAAAGCATTAATGAACCAACACGTGTCCGACTCAGAGGCTACCTTTAAAGCATGTCCGAGACACAACATATATACATGAGTACGTAATCCTAGATAAAGAATGTCTACTACACAACGCCATACAAGACTCTAAACCACGCTTAGACAATAACACAACCCTTGGTAAGACGACTAGCTAAGTACGTCTTAGCCTAAGACCTGAGACTCTCGAAAAATAAACCCATTTCCGATTCGACATGCGGTATAATGGTCCGCACCCAAGACTCGACAATAAACAATCGAGCACCCCATTCGCTAAATTTACGAAAGTGGTGGAAGATATAAGGTAGAAGTCAAGCATAAAGGTAGATATAAGACAAACCTTTACGGATACGACTCAAACCAAAACACACAAAAGAGAACTCATATATGAACCTTATATGACAACTCATGTGAATAAATCGTAAACAATTCATACTTACATCATTCATAAAACATATGAGTGAATAAGAAAAGAAATAGAGAAACAGGGGCTCACAGCCGGTCCAGGGAACCGGCTGTCGGCCAACCGGCCCAGCCACACAGACTCATAACAAAAACTGAAAATCACACTCAGCCGGCTGGTGGACCGGCAGCTGGCCCACCGGCTGGGACGTAGGCAACATGTCTTGAAATCCAACATTCTGGAATGCTCCCAGCCGGCCTGTGGACCGGCAGCCGGCCCACCGGCTGGGACACCTGCCAACATATATTTCAACAAAAACTTACAGTGCCTCCCAGCCGGTCAAGGCTGACCGGCAGCCGGTCACCCGGCTGGGGCAACACCCAAATGCCAAATAATACAAGGCCCTAGAGTGCTCCCAGTCGGCCAGTGGACCGACAGCCGACCCACTGGCTAGGACACACCCAACATAGGTTTTCAACAAATTGAAACAAATTGTTTCCAGCTGGTCCAGGGCACCGGCAGCCGGTCCACCGGCTGGGTACACCTGCACACGATTTTCAGCATATTTTCATACAATATGTTTTCCAACTTAATTTCTAGCATGCTTATGAGACGGAAATACGTAAGAAACGTAAATTCAGCATGTAAGGCAAACCATCATCCATGATACTCCAATTTCTCAAGTAATCCACCACCAATTCATGAATTTATATCAAACAAACCATAAACATGTAAAAGATGACACTTTTACTCAACAACAAGTATAAAACTAACTTATTATGCATAATCCTCATGGAATAGTCATCATAATTCATGAACAAAGTCAGACATGTAACCAAGTCATGAAATTTAGCAACTTTAATATTTAAACATCAAATTCCACACTAATAAACACAAAATTCGGAAGTAATGTCCAATAACCTATCACCGTTACTTTTTGCTTCCTTAATCTTTAAGAGGGTCTTCAATAATGTAGCTATCTTCCTTCGGGTCTTCCAAATAATCACCTAAACACAAAATAAGATGAGTTAAATGAAAAATTCACCCCATAGGGCTTACAAAGGGTTTCGAAAATGAATCAAGAGGGAGAAAAACGGTGTCTTTCTTACTTACAAAGAAGGAGAATGAAAAGAGGAGAATAATGGCGCGAAAATCACTTGATTGGCTAAGAAATGAAGAAGTTATAGAGGTTTTAATGTTTAAGGAGAAGGAGAACAACAATGGTGTTTGTGTATGCCGAGAAATGAAAGGAAGAAGCTAATAAGGGTTTGAGAAGGTTTTAAGTGGAAAACTAGGTGTCATATGGGTCCAATTCAAACCTTGGCCCAAAACAACTCAAAATGAGTCAGAATTAGCTTAAAATACGTCTTAAGGCTACTATACGCTCAAGATGGACCATAATATTATATTTATGCATATTATGCTTAAAATATACTTCCTCCATTTATTTATTTTCTTCCCATTTCCCCCTTTTGGCAAATTATTTCTTTTGTTCCCATTTCTCATCTTTCCTTATTTGGCCATTCGATTGACCATATAGTCCTGGTCCCACTTTTGTATTTACAATATTTGCCATTGCTTTTTCATTGTTTAATCCCTTTTAATTGTTTAATCATGGCCTACTTGAAAACTTACCATTACTTTTTCATTGTTTAATCTCTTTTCTTAATAGTTGTGCAAAAAGAAATAGGATGAAAATAGAACAATGGAGGGAGTATATTGATAAGTGCTTAATTTACACATTTTAACCCCTTAGATTAGCTCTAATTTTCATGTCATTTAGCATTTATCATAGTGTTTTTGAGCTAATATTGTTATTCTAGTTGCATTTGCTTATTTCAACATGTTTTGTAGGTATTTGAGCTTTTAGGAGTTAAAATCCACCAAATATGAAAGCTATGATACAAAGGCTAAGTCATGAGCAAGCTATGGAATAAGTGTAGTATTTTGCATAGGTTTTTGCATGAAGATATGTGGGATCAAAATATAAAAATGCAAGTGAAGTCAAATGCAAGTCAAGCCCAAGAATTCAAGTCCAAATTAGGTGGAGAATTTGGATACTAAAGCACATTTGATGCTATATTGAAGCTCTTAATTGGACTCTTAAAGAAGCATTAAACCGCAACTTAGGATTCTCCCATGCATTTAACCAAGGAATTAAGAGGAAATAGTCGGATCACGGCGACCCCGATCGGGGCCATCATACTCTATGCCCATCCGTTACTCTACATCCTCTCTATAAATAGGAGCGCTATGGTACGACATTGCACCACTTTACACATCTCTACACACATTTATTACATAAAATTCTCTCTAAATAATAGTAGTTAGTTTAGTTTAGATTAGCTTAGATTAGTATTTTATTATTGTTACAAATATTCCCTTTATCAAGTTCAAGTTATTCAAAGTTACATTTCTAGTATTTTATTAGAACTAGCATGTCGTAGTAGATCGACTTAACTCATAGTGAAAGCTTGTTAGGACCCGATCTAAGGCTTGATACTAATAGTGAAAGCTGGG
>VHZZ01000120.1:80828-114813 GCA_009801015.1 Silene noctiflora
AAGGTGCTTCATATGAAGGCCTCATGAAGCATCGTGAAACCCCCGAGTTTTAAGCGAAGTCCCTCCAAAAATCAATCAACAAAAGGGGAGGAAAGAAAGATGGAGAGGCCGAGCCTACTCATTACGGCGGATCACGGTCATTTTTGGATCGTGTTTTGGGTGTAAGTTTWCATATACTTGTATTATTTTAAAAGTTTCTTATATGMTTAGTAACTTAAGACCATTTTTGYCAAGTTTCTGATATAAATATTTAATTTTGTTCATTTAGAGGGGGAAGAAGAAGAAGGACAAGGATTGATCACGGCCCCGGAACTCTTTCGTGACACACATTCCAAAATCAACAGCCGTGGTACAAGAGTTTGGATTAATCCTAAAGACAAGGAATTATATGTAAGTTGATACTTAGAATAGCTTTTTGTTAACTTAGAATAGTTTTTTGTTAACTTAGAATAGTTTTTTGTTAACATGATTTATTCTCTATAATAATATTTTCTTAATGCTAACAATAATGTAATGATTTCATTTTATAGGATGTATTTGAGGTTGAGAAAGAGGCCAACCCCGAGAAGCCGGATAATGAGATTTGGTTTGATTTGGTTGAAGGATACATGCAAGAAGGGGATGGTATATGGAACCGGAGCCGCCTATGGTGTGTTTTACAAAGAACCAGCTCGAAGGTCTTCTTATGAGCCAAGACAAACCTATGAGCCGGGTCTTGTAAGTCGGTTACAATCTCAACTAGAAGAAGAAAGAAGAGCAAATGCCGAGAGAGATGAAGAGATGCGATTAATGAAGGAAAGAGTCAAAGCTATGAAAAGCTTATTCGGCACTTGCAACCCCGGTCCCCGACCCTAATGATCCACATGGAAAGGGCGGCGGGGGTGGAGCCATTGTTGTCTATCAAGTATCGTAGTTTAGTTGCATGTAGGTGTTGAACATGAGACAAGCTCATTTTTAGATCGTTCTTATAACTTTGGATAATATTCTCATTTTTTAATAAATGAGATATTGGTTGTTTCAAATGTTGTTCGTATTGAATTTGCTGGTATGATTTCTGTTTGCAGAATTGCATTTCAGTTGCAATATAATTTGGCACGTTCAAAATGAAATTTTCATGAAAACGCCCAGGTCTAAAGGCGACTGGAATCAGTCGCCAAAACAGATGACACAAACCAGTAGCTACTGCTTGTGCCATTTAATATGGCGACTGACTTCAGTCGCCAATCTGGCGTCTGTCTGCCATTTTGGCGACTGAAATCAGTCGCCAATACAGAGGTCACAAACCAGTAGCTACTGGTTGTGGCAGTTAAAATGGCGACTGATAGGCATACAGGCGACTGATATCAGTCGCCAATTTGGCGACTGAAATCAGTCGCCTGAGTTGTAAAAGGCGACTAACGTCCGCGACTGATCACGGACGACTAATTTCAGTCGCCCAATGTAGTCGCCCGACTACAATTTTCTTGTAGTGAAAGGACTTGCAAAAATCCACAAGCTCCTCTGAATGGGCAAAAGAAGGCAGACTGAAAGCAGCCAAAAGGAGAGCAGAAAGGGAAAAATACGCAAGCGCAAATCTAACTTCATCCACCTCTCAAGCTACATCATCAACCATTCACAATCCCAACACTGAAATGCCAAGTCAATTAAGCGTAACCATACCATCATGGGCAAGAGAATGAATGTAACTTTTGTTTTGTTGTGGAACAATTTATAAGTGTGTAATGTATTTATTGTTGGCAATATTTTGTTGTCCCTCTGCCAACTTAGTTTTAAAGTATGGAATGTAACTTTGGTTAAAAAATTTCTTGTTGTCGCTTACTTAGGCTGCCAATCGATTTGTGAACCTCCAAGGAGTTGGTGACTTGATGTACATGCTTGGCTAGGAACGTCTACAACAAGTAGAGTTTTCTAATGTCTTATTGTATGATAATCTACATCTTAGTTCGTTTTTGCTTTTAGACTGTTTTTATTTTTTTGTCTGCTTGTTTGATCTCGCGGTCGTACACTCCTTGTCTTTTATTTTCTCCATCTTATTTATGTTGTCCCCATTTAAGTGGAGCTCATATTTAATATGCATCTAGTAGTGAAATAGTAGGATAAGGTAAGGTTGAGAGCATGGAAAAATTTTACAGGAAGGAAGGAGAGATGAGAGAGGGGGGAGGGAAAAGATATAATGAGAGAAGAAGATCTTTACAGTGAAGGAGAAAGCATAGGGAATAAGGTAGGTTATTATAAGGGTATAATTGATATAAAATAACTTAAAATAATATATTTGTTCAATAATAAAGACTTCTCTCACTAGTATACATATATGGTATCAATATTTAGGACAAAACCACTTATTAGGTAGTAATTTTGTAAAAACATTATATTAGGTAGTAACTTTGAAAAAGTGTAACATATTAGGTAGTTATTATCAATTTATCCCCCAAAAAAAAGATGAGGTTTTTTGGTATAAGTTTTGAAAGAAATTTATTTTAGGCATAAAATTTGAAAAAGTGTGTTATACTAGGTATAAGATATCAATTTAGCCTAATAATAATTCTATTTTCAATCTCTAAGTATCAGTTTAATGAGACCGGAATTTAGGGTATGTTATACAATTAAGTCGCACTTGGAAATTTCATCTCAAAATTGGCAAATACTTATTT
The DNA here is from genome assembly GCA_009801015.1 of Silene noctiflora. Lineage (NCBI taxonomy): Eukaryota > Viridiplantae > Streptophyta > Magnoliopsida > Caryophyllales > Caryophyllaceae > Silene > Silene noctiflora. The sequence goes on from VHZZ01000120.1 coordinate 83,480, forward strand.
CAATTCAGACGGTCACTTTTCATCCGAAGCTTCAGACCAACATATAGACCATTTTATGGTTAAATGAAACCACAATGGTACAACCATGGTTACACCTTATGATAACCATGGTTAACCATAAAATAATCATAAAATACTATCTTATCACTTGAGACCAAAATAACCCGCATAACTTTAATCTACCAAAAAAGCCCTCGGTAATCGGTAGGTATATATAGGCATCTACACACTCCTTATCAACCAAAAACCATTCTAAACCCTAAAAAACATGGGGAAGAAAAATGCCACAGGTAAAAAACGTCGAGACAAATACTACTATTACGCAATAGAACAAGGCTACCGTTCACGTGCATCCTTCAAACTCATCCAAATCAACGCTAAATACAACGTCTTAAACGCGTCGAAATCGATCCTAGACCTTTGCGCCGCGCCAGGTGGGTGGCTACAAGTAGCGATTAAACATGCACCGGTAGGAGCCCTTGTGATTGGTGTCGATCTCGTAACGATAAGACCTATTCACGGTGGTATTACCGTTCAGGAAGACATTACGCAACCTAAGTGTTGCGATACTATTAATAAGTTACTTGGACAACAAGGGTTTAAGGTGTTTGATCTTGTGTTACATGACGGTTCGCCTAATATTGGTGGTGCGTGGGCGCAAGAGGCCACTTCTCAGAATTCGCTTGTTATTGATTCGCTCAAAATTGCAACTCAATTTCTTGCTCCTAGAGGAAACTTCGTCACCAAGGTATCTACGTTAGGTTTTTTGGTGTTGACCTTGTGTCGACTGCATTAGGCTAAGACCTCTTCGGTTGATTTGTTTATTTTTTTTTGTGTGTAGAAGGTATTATGATTGTATTATTACAATACAATGAAGGGGTACCGTCATAACCATTAGGCTACGACCTCTTTGATTGAATTCTGCTGTTGTTTGGCTGATTAATTAAATTTCTGTGTCTTTGTTGTAATCAATCAGGTATTTAGGTCACAAGATTACAATGCAGTGGTCTACTGCCTTAAGAAGGTAATTCGCTTTTGTAGTTCTTCATATTTGCGCCTTGTTTCGTGTTAATTTGCATTAACCTCTTTGTTGCTGTGTTATTAATTATTACTTGTGTACAGTTTTTCGACAAGGTTGAGGTTTTTAAACCTGCTGCCAGTCGTTTATCGTCTGCAGAAATATACGTCATAGGTCTAAGGTACAAGGCCCCTGCAAAAATTGATCCTCGTATGCTTGATATCAAGTATTTGTTTGCAGGTTCTGCTGAAACCCAAAAGGTATCCGTCTGTAGACCTAGCTGATTGAGATCGAACTTTTCTGATTTCCTCGTCAACATTGTAATAATTTCTGTGAATTCTTCTCGTCTGTGATGCAGGTGATAGATGTGCTGGATGGTGGCAAGCAAAAAAGACACCGCGATGGGTGAGTTCATTGCAGGACATACATAATCATGACATCTGACTGCTTTCGGAACTCTTTTGTGCATTTATTTCGTGGAGATGCTAATACTGAATTTTGTTCTTCAAGTTTTTCATTCCTGACTAACCGTAACTGGTACTACCTTAGGTATGAAGACGGTCTTACTCTTGTGAGGAAGATCCGTTCTGCTTCTGATTTTGTGTGGTCGGACAATCCAGTAGAGATGCTGGGCACAACAACGTCCATAAGCTTTGACGATTCATCAAGCTTACCTTTGAAAGAACATTCTTTGACTACAGAGGAGGCAATTATCTGATGACATTAAAACACTCTTTTAATTTCCTCTGTCTTCTGTTAATTAATCGAGCTAATCCTTTCATGTTTGGTCTGTTTGCCAGGTTATTACACTATGTGAAGACCTTAGCGTCTTAGGAAAGCAAGACTTCAAGCATCTATTGAAGTAAGGAGCATCAGTCCCATTTTAATGTTTCTTAATTTTGCTGTTTCATTTTGTTGTCTTTTTCAGAGGCTTCAAGTCTGTGTTCTGATATTAAGTGTTCTGATCTTGACATATTTACTTAAGGTGGAGGATTGCTATACGAAAAGCCATCTCTTCAGCTGAAAAACCTACGGCGACTGTGGAAACTGTGAAAGAGAATGAGAGTGTCGACAGAGAGGAGGGGGATGAGGATGAAAAACTTCTAGATGAAATGGAGGAACTGACGGAAGCTATAAAGCGTAAGAAGAAACGTGAAAAGAAGATTCAGGCAAAAAGACGGGCTAAGGTTTCGTCTATACGTTTATATGTTATGTTTTTTATATGTATGTCTTGCAAACGTTACCTTGTGCTGTACTATGCTATTGTTCAGAATAGTTCATTACATATTACAGAGCTTGAAAATTTTTCGTAAATGTCAGATAATTACATGTTGTATAGCCTAATGGTGGTTTGTTTTGTTGATATGTCCAGGACAAAGCACGAAAGGCAACGGGAATGCAGATAGATGCTATGCAGGATGGTTATGTTGACAACGAATTGTTTTCTCTTAGTTCCATTAAGGTTTGTCTTATGAATTCGTATGGCTTTTTCTATAGTCTTTTCAGTGATCTTGCTTGCTGTTCAATACGTTTATACAACATATCGATTTCCAGTTTAGATGACCTAGCAACTGTTGTTATGTTCTTCAGGGGAAGGATGACCTAGCAACTGTTGATGAAACAGAAGATGTTGATTTCAGCAAATTGTCTGACAGTGATGATGACGCTGAAAATGAGGCAGATGACGATGGTGAACCTAGCGACTTGGACTCTGATGAAGAGCGTGAAAGGTAATTCTGTCTTTTTTTTTCTCTCCTTCTAGAATGCTTCTAGTGTTCATGCGCTACTATGCTACTCCGTAATTGCTATCAATGTTTATTTTCTTCAGATATGATGAAAAGCTGGAGAAGCTTCTTGATGAAGCTTACGAGCAGTATGTAGCCAGGACTGACGGAAGTACAAAGCAGAGGAAACGTGCTAAGAAAGCCTACGCTGAACAAACTTTGGAGGTCGGAGCTAGCACTTTAACTGAATGTTTCTTTTGTTGGGGAGGAGATGTCGCATTTACTCATTTCTTTGGTTTCCAGTTTATTATTCCCTTCATTATTCTTTAGTTTTAGCCATTTTATCTTCTGAGGATTGCTGTGCAGTTTTCGGTGTAATGTAATGCAACTTAAATCTGGTTTATACAGGATATTGAAGATGTTGATGACATAGCCGAACCAGATGTTTCTGACAAAGATGAGGCTAATCAAGAAGCTAATCCTCTTCTTGTTCCAATTGACGAGGAGACACGCCTAACACACGATGCGCTTAGACTGAAGTGGTTTAGCAACGACATATTTGTGGATGCTGTAGAGGAAGGTGACCTTGGGAAGGATGAAAGCGATGATGATATAGTTGAAGTTGTTCAAAAACATAAAGTTTCTGCTCCAACTAAAACCAGCAGCAAAAGCTTAAAGACCAAGTCAGGCAAAGAATCCCCCAAGAAAAGTTCAACCAAGGTACAAGACCCGAAACTTGTGCAAGGGTCGGAAACTAGTATAAAAAGGACAGCCATTGTGGAAGAAACAAAGGTACAAGACCCGAAACTCATGCAAAGGTCGGAAACTAGTAGAAAAAGGACAGCCATTGTGGAAGATGACTTGGAGGTGGTCCCTGCTCCTGGTAATTCAAGTGACAGTTCATCATCGGATGATGATTCTGACTACGATTCTGACACAAAGGCAGAACTGAGAGCACTCGGAAGGAAAATGCTTGGCAGCAAAAGGAAACGACAAGAGATGGAAGACATGTCTTACAACAAGTGGGTGTTTGATGATGATCTTGAGTCTTTGCCCAAGTGCATCCAGGATGATTTAAGAGCCTATTATCAGCCTCCTAAACTCGTTACCAAGGAGGAAAGGCTGGCAGAAAAGGCCATGTTCAGTGAGATCGATAAGCGGCCTGCTAAAAAGGTAGCGGAAGCCAAAGCGAGAAAGAAGAGAGTTGCCATGAGGAATTTAGAAAAGATAAGAAAGAAAGCGGATAGTATCGCTGACCAAACTGATATCAATGATCGTTCAAAAAGGAGGTTGATTGACCAACTTTATAAGAAGGCCACACCTAAAAAGCCGGGTAAGGAGAAGGTTGTCGCGAAGAAAGGGGTTCAGGTTAGACCCGGGAAAGGCAAAGTTCTTGTTGATAGAAGAATGAAGAAGGATGCTAGGCAGCATGGAATGCAGAAGAAAGCTAATCATCACAAGGCAAAAGGAAAGGGAAAGGGAAAGGGAAAGAGTTCTACTAAAAGGTCGGCTCCAACTGGTAAGAACGCTAAAATGGGCAAAAGATGAGGTCCGTCATCACACTAAGTAATTTTAGAGCCTTCTTATTTAGAGAAATAGTCACTTGCCTACTTGGGAAGTACTATTATAACCAAAGTTTTCAAATAGATAGTTTTCCTCCATCAACTCCGAGTGCCACATTGGCTTTTGCGCAGTTACCAAGACGATAATTTGACTACGGTTTTTCTCCATTTATATTCATGTCATTATTTTTTGTTGAAAATACTCTGTATTGTTTTATGAAAGGTCTTTTGCTTGTTAGAACAATGCAATACTGGCTGTCGTCTTGTTTCATTCCAAGCAATATTATGAGCATTCTGTATTACACTGTTCAGTCCTGTAACAGCAAATACATTGAGCAAGAAATTTTGCCAAAACCACCAGCTGGAGGGAAACGATGAGTGGCATCGCCAGCTAGGATGATTCGGCTGTTACCAGACAAGAACTCGTCAAAAATTGGCTAGACTACTGCAGATTGCAGAATGAATTGATTCATATTCTTACAGTTACCAATTACCGTTATACCTTGCTGTGAATTACTTTCGATCATATACTTCTATCAATAAACGAAATTAACCTGCTCTAATTTTCGTATGTTAGACAGGGGTTAATGTCCTGAATGACTTGTAATGAAAATCGCTTTTAAAATGTGTTTAGCATCATGTTCAAATCCCTGTCCTCGCAAATTATACCCGTAAAACCTATGAACAGACGATGTCTACAAAGAAGAAGTTTTATTCAAGTAGTAACAAGTAAAATTAAACTTGATCATTACAATTTAATCATGTACTACAAAATCGAGTTAACCGAGTTATAACTTAGCCGCAAACTCAGCATTACAAAAATCACAATCATCTTCACTAATCTTGAGTAATTACAAAAATATCAAGAAAATTACTGAGTGTCAATAGCATAAGAATTCCGAGGCAGAAGCACCATTATCCTGGACGGTCGCTAGTCGACTGATCAACTGCAAGTCATCATCTCCAACAAATTTGATATCATTCAAATCAGAAATATCAATCATGAGATCATCGGTATGTTCACAGTCGTCACCCGTTGGAGTCGTCCACATCGGATTACTCAACTCGAATTCATCAACATTCAATCCACAATTGTAATCAATATAATCAGTTTTACCATCAAATTCGAACCCAAAATTCAGACTTTCGGACAAATTACTAAACCCTTTATTACCTTCCTGGATCCCATTACTGAACTTGAATTCAGTAACATCATCCACAAACCGCGAACTCGAGCACGCCAAATTATTATTCCCTTGACAACCCAAATCTTCAGCATACAATCCATCATTGAAATCAATAGTATAACCAGATTTACCACAATCAATCAAATCCCAAGTTTGGTACGAATTACAGTACCCTTTATTACCTTCCTTGATCCCATTAATCCTCTGTTTCACACATTCAATCTTTCCCGCCAAAACACAATTCAAATCCTTCAACTCATTCAAACTCAACTTCTCAAGAAACTGATCATCATTCTTAGCAGGGGGTTTAACTTCCTTGATCTGCTGCTTCTTCGCATAGTACTTATCAATGACGGTAGCAGGGTCGGCTCGAGAACACCATGTTTCTGGAATATTGGGCGAATCAGGATCGTATAAGATCAACAAAACGTCGACATCGCAAAGCGTCGAAAGTTCCTCAGCCCGCTTAAAGATTGTTGATTTTCTATTCAAATAATTTGCCATCTTTTTACAAACCATTTTTTTTTTTTTTGGATTTGATTTGATTAGCAAGAAATAAGTTTGTTGTTTGTTTGTTGATTGATTGATGGTTCTTTATATAATACTCATATAGTCGGTTAAACTGTAACCCTAATTAGCGCTCCCGCGTTTTTTGTTTCCTTCTTTTTTAAAATTTTACCGTAATTGTCCATCTAAACCTTTGTTGTAAAAATAATAATAGTGCTTTGTTCCCTCTTTCCTTTTTCTCGGTTTCCTCTTTCCTTATTTAAAAATAAAACTTTTTATATAATCCAAAATTAATTCTATGTAAAGTAGGGTGTTTTGTGTGGTATAAATACACTTTTCTTAATTTGTGTGTAAAAAGAACGGGAAACAATGGGCAGACTAAGAGGGAGTAAGTAAAAAATACCGATCCAAATGAATTACAAAACAATTGCTTGATCTATAAAAAGTGTATCTAAACCTGTTAAGTAATAACCCGATCTGAAAAATTGACTGATGTCCGGTAATGTATTAAAAAAAAAATCAAAAACAACCTGACTCGGTAATCATCCGTACTTAGGGTCACGAACCGTCCAACTCGTAAATGGTGTAAATTTATTAAAAATTTGTATTTAAAGCAAATGAGACTTAAAATGATAGAAATTATTTAAACGTTCAAGATTAAAAAATAATGTACGAAGTATTCTTTTTTGAACGATATTAAAGCGTACACTTTATTTTTTGAATAAAAATATAAATCGCTTACCCAAATGAATCGCGTAGAATTGCTTAAAATATATACTCCTTCACATTTAACGAATACATATGTGTTTTGTTTGTTTTGTTCTATACGAAGTATAAAAGATAATACGGCGGGTGTTAAACACGTTGAATGTGGGTTAATTTTAACTAGACCAGATTAAGTTTAACGTTGTGTTATTATCTACCCAACTATCCTTATCATGTACTGTATTAAATCATGATAATTTTATTCAAGTGTATTCATTTTAACTAGATTAAACAACATTGACCCGACCAGTATAACTTGATCAATATGCGAACCGACACTCACCGGAGGACCCGTAACTTGAAACAGCTGACCCTATGTGTGACCCGACTCAATATATCTTTATCCAAATACTTTATTGTTATACAATGAGTAAATGATCATTATTATCGCTAAATAACTTGATAATATCGGATCCTAAAATAATCGGATCCGAAATGACCCGACCCGGCATAAAGTGAGCAACGAATCGAAATAGACAAATTCCTTTACTCTCCCAGTCTCCCCCTCTTTCTAAAACCCTCACTTTTCAAAATTCCTTTTTCACCAACAATGGCGGCCTCCACCATTCAACTCGACCTTAACTCGCTTTCCTTCACCGGGTCAACTCGCCTTCACCCTATCCCTTACCCTCGTCATGTTTCTGCCACCTCCTTCCGAAAGACTCTGCAGTGTCACTCGCTCAAGTCCGCCGACTCGTCAGTGGTGGCCGAATCGACTCGTGACTCGGTGAGTCGACTCAGCGGGTTGAGTCAGGTCTCCGGTGTGTTGGGTTCTCAGTGGGGTGATGAGGGTAAGGGTAAACTTGTCGATATTTTGGCGCCGCACTTCGATATTGTCGCTCGTTGTCAGGTATCGTTTTGTTCCGATCATTTGTTTACATTTGATTAAAACACCGCTCGTAAGAATAGAAAGGTAAACAATTGACTGAGACCGAGGGAGTGTTTTTTTAATTAGATTATATTGGTTTTATTATTGTTATATATGAGCTGCTAGCCTGCTATGCATCAATTTTAATTAAAATATCGCTTGAAAGAATTAAACCGTAAACAATTGACTTAGATGGAGGGAGTATTTTTCTTATTTGAATTATATTGGTTTTATTATTGTTATATTTGAATAGTTATGCATCAATTTTACTTTTGATTAAAATATCGCTAATAAAAAATAAAAAGGTAAACAATTGAAATTTGTGTACGATTGACATAGTGGCGATTGGAGTGATAGGTGATGAGAGTAAGGGTCGGAATTACGCAACCTTATTCGTGTGAAGATTGGTTACGACTAACAATGTTAGTTATATTACCTAGTACTGAAGTTGAAATAGTGTAATAAAGTAACTACATTACGAATTTATGTACTGTCTCTATTCAAATCATTTGTTTAATGTTGATTAAAATGCCCCTCACAAGGGATAAAAAAAAAGATAAACAAATGACCAAGACGAAGTGAGTATATTTATTAGGCTCAGTTGTATGTTGCTTTACCATGTATGAAGCTCAAACAGTTTAGTGAACCGTATTGGTTTATTCTTTTTATGCCTGAGAGGTAAAGAATATTAAGTTATTTAGCTCATTCGAAAATGTAGCACATGCCGATTGTGTCGTGGATGAAATTTTATTATAAATTCTTAGCCGGTTGGAATGTTGCTTTCTATCATATTATACACTTGAGCAATCATTACATGATTAATATGTTCTGTGCGTGGATTGTGGATGACATCCTGACATATTTCGCTGTTGCTATTTTATTTTATTTCAGGGTGGAGCTAATGCGGGGCATACGATTTACAACTCTGAGGGAAAGAAGTTTGCGCTTCATTTAGTTCCTTCTGGTATCCTTAATGAAGAAACACTTTGTGTTATTGGAAATGGAGTTGTAGTGCATTTGCCTGGACTCTTCGAAGAAATTGATGGGCTGGCATCTAATGGGGTATCTTGTGACGGTCGTATATTGGTATCTGATCGTGCTCACCTGTTATTCGATTTTCATCAAGCAGTTGATGGACACAGAGAGGCTGAGCTTGACGATTCCTTTATTGGTACAACTAAGAGAGGCATTGGGCCTTGTTATTCCAGCAAAGTGACTCGCAATGGTATAAGAGTGGGTGACCTTATGCACATGGATACTTTCCCTCAAAAGCTCGAAATTTTATTGATGGACGCAGCCTCTAGATTCAAAGATTTCAAATATGGGCCAGAAATGCTAAAGGGAGAAGTTGAAAAGTACAAAAGGTTTGCTGAGAGATTAGAGCCATTTATCGCTGATACCGTGTATGTCATGAATGAATCCATCTCACAGAAGAAGAAAATTTTGGTTGAAGGTGGCCAGGCTACTTTGTTGGATATTGATTTTGGAACTTATCCGTTTGTAACTTCTTCGAGCCCATCAGCTGGAGGTATCTCAACTGGTCTTGGAATCGCTCCACGAGCCATTGGTGATCTTATTGGAGTAGTAAGTGATACATTATTTCTTTCATGTGTTTGCTGATTTCTGATCTTCGTATTCATATACATGCTTATATAGATAAGTAAATATTTCGCCTATGCTTATAGATAAATATGTTGAGTAAGAGAAAAAGCAGATGATTATCTATCCACTCTCTGTACAGTAGTTGTCTCCACTCTTCTGGCCTTTTGGAGCCCCTCAACGTTCCTTTGTTTTCTTTTTTGGTAGTTTTGGGTGTTCTGTGTTTACTAAGAAGATTTTTTAAACTAGGTATTGCCTGGCTAATTTTGCGTTTGATCGTATTTTTGTTGGACATTTGAGTGAAATTGATAAGTATTAACCTTTTTTCCCTTCATCTAAGAAGGGGAACTTTCTTGAATTATCAGCCTATCAGGGTCTGACATTATTTTGACAACTTCTTTTTGATATCAGGTGAAAGCATACACGACTCGTGTTGGCTCTGGTCCCTTCCCTACAGAGTTATTGGGTGAGAGTGGCGACCTTCTTAGGTCTGCTGGCCAGGAGTTTGGGACTACAACTGGCCGTCCTCGTCGTTGTGGCTGGCTTGACATTGTAGCATTAAAGTTCTGTTGCCAGATTAATGGCTTCTCCTCTCTGAATCTGACAAAGCTAGATGTCCTATCCGATCTTTCTGAGATACAGTTGGGTGTTGCTTACAAGGACGTTGATGGTACACCCATCAAATCTTTCCCCGGTGATCTTCGTGTGCTTGAACGGTTGAAGGTGAGATTTTATCTAATACCATTCTCATAGCAGGCAGTTTTTAGTATTGTTTCCTTCTCATTTTGTGGCTGTGTGAAACAACGTTGTCATAGATCATACACGTCAAAATGGTGATCCTTCTTTGGATTATGTGCAAATATAACAGGGCAAATAAAATAACAAAATCAGAAGAAAAGATTAGAACTTATACGACCTCGAGCTATCTTAACAACACCTCACACAAATTTGTACAACTATCTGGATCGTGATTTTAACCACTGTGGTGTGAATTACTATCCTGCACTCCAGCATATCTGCAACAGTATTGATGAATGTTGTCAGGAATCAAATTCATCTCGGGGATTTGTTATCTCATTGATTAATAGAAAGGGTTCAAAATTGTTTTGATGCCTGGGAGTTTAACTTCCTATGCCTTGAAGTTTAACTTCCTTGAGTTTCTAGCTGTCCCACTCCTGCTTTTCATTGATTAATTTAATCGAAAAATGCTACAGAGTGGGTGTGTGTTAATCTTACTTACCGAGCTTGTGTGTTACCGATTTGCTCAGGCTTCTTGACTTTTCCTTCCCCTTAAATCCTTAATTAACTCTATACATGTTGGTTGCATGTTTAGGTGGAGTATGAGGTTCTACCTGGGTGGAAGACAGACATTTCCTCAATCAGAAATTATGCTGATCTTCCATTGGCAGCTCGGCAATATGTTGAGAGAATAGAACAACTTGTTGGAGTGCCCGTCAACTACATTGGTGTTGGTCCTGGCCGAGATGCCCTCATTTACAAGTAGTGCTCAATCTTTTTAGGTCAAGACGATGTTAACAGAGTGATCTCCTTTTTCATTTCTAACTCACAGGAGGTCAGTTGGACCCAAATAAACTGGCGGGATTCCCTTATGCTGTATTGCATGTACCTTCCCGCGTAGGAGATGCCTAGAAACTTAGAAACTTAGAAACTGAGGTTTAATTTGTTCAACTATGATTTTAACTCATGTTTCCATCTACGAATACCAGCATTTGATTTTTGTACCGAGTAATTTGTATAATTCTTGGGTTTCCTGGGAGAAAATTTCTTAATGCTCGACTTTCCAGGAATGTAAAAGTTTCTTTGTGGAAGTGTGAAAACCAGCTCTGTACTTTGATCGCAAACTGGTTTTCATATATGCTATGTTGAACTGTTTATTTATAGGCTGTTTTCCGGGCTTTATTGGCTGTGAGTAAGGAAAATGAGCATAAGCAGACGCGTTATGATCTTGTGCAGGCCGATTAGCATCAACCTGGCTATTCTGCAATACTTGCCAGTATAAGAAGTGCTAATAAAAAAAGAATTTTTGTTGCCCTATTTAAATTGGAAACCCACGAGGCCATGACAATTCATGTATTATACTTTTAGAACCCAAACAGATTACATGTAAATTTATCTATATCATATTGCAGTAGTAAAAAAATAGAATTAACACGCCTGTAGGGCTAGTAGTTATTGACGGACCATCATCACGAGTAGCTGTATTATCCGTGTGCTTCATTTGACAGCATAAATAATACGGAGTATATGAAATACGAGTAATTACTAAAAGAACCACTAGTAGTGACAAGGGATCGTCATAACTTTATAAAACTCCTTATTTATCGATTTGTGGCGCCAACCTATATATATCTAACACCATGTCCTCCACTGATCTGATAAATAGTCAGGTCAATTGGTCATATATAAACAACAGGAGAAATTAACAGTGGCAATATAAAACCTCTCTACAAAGAGAGAAACTCCGATACTAATTCATCTATTAGCAATATCTCAAGGTCTCTACCTACTGCGCCGATGTGATCTCCAAGCTTGAACCATTGCATCCCACCAAGTATGGCCGCTTCCAACAAATTTTCTTTTCTTAAGATGGCTGCATCCGTCACATGTTCTTTTGTTACCAGTTCATCGTTCTTTAATAAGTTATGCAGCTCGGATATTAACCTGTCTCTTGACAGTTGAGGACCAAGATTTCTAATAAGTGGCTTCACCCAGGGCTCAATGTCCACATGCCTGCAAACGATCTGAACAATTCCAGCATTTATACGGTCAAACAACAGTTTTCTCTCTGATCTCGAACATGATTTCCACCCTCCACACTTTTTCTCCAGATTATCAAAAACACAAGGATTTATTGGACAATTTGAGGAGTCCAATGTTTCGAGAAATATATCAATGTCGATTTCTTCAAGCCCTGAGCAAGTCAGCAATTCTACAAAGTAAGACGATTCCCAGCTCTCTTCAACAACACAAAATCCCGCACCGTTATCTGGCTTTGTGGATTCCTCCTCACTTTCATCGCTCGAGATGAGTATAGACCCTTCATCATATGTTTCAGATTCCTGCTTAAGAAGCTGAAGTTGCATTCTCAACCCTGGAAATTAAAAATAGCAAGGTTTGAGTATGGGAGGTGAAAATTAGTACAGCAGAAAATTTACTAATATTTACAAGTCACTCGATGTATTCATTCAGTCTAAGAGAGCAGCTGGACCCAATTAATGATTTAGGGTCAGACAACATGAGCTATTATTTGAACTGTCACTGTGAGCAGTGAGACGAGAAAGTATAGAACGGAGTTAAAGAGCCCGTTTATCACATAAGAAAACTCAAGCCCGAATAAGTGTATTACAAAGAGAGTACTAGAGTCGGCTTCAAAGTAACCTTTAGAAATTGAACATCACAACAAAACCTTTGTAAATTCTCCAATTTATTAATTTCCGAACACATTTCAGATTCATCCACTTTGGATTGAGGGAGCTGAGGGAGACCGTATTTGCCAACACCAACGGATATTATTTTGGCCACTAGATCAAAAATATGTTTCTAAGAAGACAAACGAGACTAATATCCAAAGAACGTTCTGTAGAGATATAATGGGCTGAAGTGTCAAGCCAAATGAAACCAATACTATGTATTATCACGATGTATGCAATCTTAGAATAGGCTTCCACAATACTAATTGTTTTTATTTCTTAGTGTTAAGCTGTGTGCGCTAACATGGACTGATTTCTTCCTCCAGTTGTATGATTTCTGTCCTTGAGGTATGTAATATTATTATTCTTCAAAGGAGAGAAAAGACAAAGTTACAGGTTCCAAACAAAGTTCAGGGATTTAGTCATTGATCTCGAATGCGCTCAATGTTACAGATGAAAGATTAAGTGAATACAACTGAAATGTTGTAGCATATAATGACCTGATGCCACACAACATTATGTAACATGAAAGAAACTAGTAATCTAAAGAGAGATTGAGTACGCTTCATCAATACTTGTTGATTTATCATATCAAGATTTTAGATTGTGTTGTAACTTCAGAATGATAACAACCATGAATTAAACCATCAATCATAAAGAGCGAGATTGAGAGAGGCTTCATCAATACTTGATGATTATATCATGATTTTAGGTGGTGTTTAACTATAGACGGTTTATTGTTCTCTAGACTCTAGTTGTATCACTAATTATCTGATCTTTGTAAAATCTAAAGGTTGCATTTTCTAAGCTATAGTGAGTTTAGTATTTAGGGAGATCATATTTTACTAAAACCTCTAGTTGAATCAATACCTTTTTTTGTTGTGTGATAAACTTTTCAACTGACACTGGCACTAGTACTGCTTTGTGTAGTAAACCAAGTAAGCTATGTTATTAAATATTGCCACATCACAAGCGTGGTTCAGCCCAAAGCCCCAAACAATGCTCTCAACAACGTAACATGGCAAGACATATTGGCAGAAAAGGGTGTTTCAGGAAAAGATAGAATTTAGGAAATGAAAAATCAGGAAATCTGAGACATCACTGTACCATGAAGTCCAGCACTGACTCTCTCAAAGCACTCTGAACCAGACGAAACTTCTTCAACAAATGGTGGTTCCAAAACTGAGACTGGACTGGGTTGCTCAGACTCCTTGCTGCTAGCTGAAGATTCTGGTTGAGTAGCAGACAATTGCAAACAAGATGGATTTTCAGCATAATAACCACTTGATGGTTCCTGCAATATATCATGTGTCACAATACTCGGTCAACCGTAAATCCTCAAAATAAAATTAGCAAAGCGAACAGACGACATGTATATCAATAAATCACCACAATGATACCAATTTGATGACGACTAAATTAATAAACTGGAAATCTGTACACCCCGTTTTTTATCTAAACTATTGCCTTCTTGGACAGAAAGATTTTACAAATTGAATTGGAAAATGCTAAAATCAACTGGATATATTCAATTATGTTTGCTGTTATTAAAGTTCTCAGTAAATTGGCTATAAAGTGCTATAATCGTGGCTTTCTAATCCTTTTTTCATTTGAAATAGTAAACCGTGCAGGCTCTGTATGCAGTATCTAGTACTCCGTAGTTTGTTAGTGATGCAATTATTGAGGACTTGAAAGACATACCAAATTGCAGTACTTGAGGATGGATATAAAATGGAAGTGTATCTAGCATTCCCAACATCTATAAACTAGGCAATGGTGGAATTATTTTGCACAAGGAATGGCTAAGATTTCTAGCTTCAGGTCTGTAAAGTGTGAAGCCTTATGCATAGTCCACTCTGCTAGTCTTAGCATAAACAATACAACAACAATACCCAATACCTTAGGTGGTCACACTAATGGCAACGTGGGTTGGGGGGGGTTTGTACTGAGCACTTACAGTTTTATTTAACACCACATGTAACATACACAGCAGTTAAAGTATCCCTCCCATACCGCACTTCTCAGCACCTTTGTCGCTTTCCAACTCTCTCGAATACTATCCATTCGTTTCTAGGTTCAACAATGCACCAACCCCAACCAGCACTTGTAGCCTGGTGTCCCCGGTTCGAACGCTTTTTACTTATTTCTGCCTAAGACTCCCAATCTACGTGAACTTCGTAGAAGTAAGAGACCATAAACTATAAACAGATGCATCTCAGGATTCTGATCACTCTAATTTCCTCGTGTTCAGAACGCCCAAGGATATTTAAAAGCCTCCTTAGTATCAAAAGGCAGAATAGATTCAAAGACCCAAAGATATTTTATGGCTACAGTATTTGCAGAATCCAAAGAAAGAAATTCATACAAACCAGAACAAATGATTCATCCTATAAATTGTCCAAACACAGCAACTGAACATACCACTTGTCAATTACTGCTGCAGTTCATAATGAATTGTCTTTTTTGTCATTTGCATCCACTAACAAGTCTCAACTATTACTTTTAAAATTCGCGAACTTCAAATCTCACAGATTGTTGAATTACATGTATACACTAACCCAAACCAATGTAATCATTTGAGGTCATGTGGACAGATGAGAGTATTATGGTGTTCTTAAATGATAATATTAAAACAATTGTTGACAAATTATTGGCAAGAATTGAGCAAATTTGATCAAAAGAAGTCAAATAGGGAAGGGATGGAGGTATTACATGTGTGGATGTTTTCACTTCAGGTTTCGAAACGGTGGAAGAAAATTCATGAATAACCCATTGAAAATACGGAATCTAACGCCAAAGCGATCAGCTATATCCTAATGATGGTAAAACAATGCTTTGGTATTTAGAGATACAGTCCAGGAAATTCTGTGTCAGGACCCAAACGCTTCTTAATGGGCAAGAAGACTTGCACGAAATTGAGAATGGACGAACCTACTTAAAGAATGTTTCTAAGTTATGGAACTCTAGATAATTTGTATGAAGACTAATCATGAAAGTTTGAAAATGTCAATGTCTCTCAAGTGAGAATGTGCTGACAATGAAATTTCATCTGTTAGACAAACTTAAGTCACCAAACATATCAGAAACAAAGTCAGCCGACTTGGAGAAGATTATACTGATCAACGAAATGAATTTGCTCCTACAATTAAGTTCCAGCCACAACAGTGAAGGCATACTCACGTAGGCAATTGGCTCTTTTATCCCAACTATATGATCTTAGAACATGGCTGAGAAAATTAAGAATTAGTCCATTAGAATGAGTTATGATCTTCCATTACTTCCTTTGCTAACATTTACACTCTCTTTTCAGTCAAGCATGTCTTACTATGATCTAACCTCGTATTTTAAAGCATGTCATGCATAATAACTTTACAGCCTTGTAAATTAATAACGTCAACTTGAATGCTTGATAGAGTAAGGGGGTAAGGGGTATGGGGTAAATACTTCACGTGAAGGAAAAGAAGTATTAATATGCTATTCTTGTTAACCAAAAAATATAATTGAAGGGCGTAAATCTCTTATATTATCTATTGAAAAAGGACTACCTATTGCGACATTTATGATGACTGATTGCTCAATAGCTATGAAATGCTAGTGACTGTTGTGGGAGAAGTGAATAGCCAATAGGTCATGGTCTCAAAAAAACTCATTTCAGTTCATATTGACGATATTAAAGACGAAGTCAGCAAGAGAACCAAAACCATCACACAGTGATCACGAGGATCCACCCATGAAATGGTGTCATAAGATTTAGCACTGCAAAAAAATAAGAGGCTCGAAAGACCAAACCTGTTGTACGGATGGCAGGTCAAAGTTAAAACAGTCCTGTGGAGCAATAGTGGATTGCATCACTGTTGTAGGAACTGGTTCATCTGGACAATTTAGAGGTGTGCTGATACTATTACGCTCTGTATCTACCGCAGCATTGACGGGTACATGTTTGCAAGATGACGTCTCTATGATCACAGATTTCACATCAGGTGAATCTTTTCCATCAATACTATTTGCTACCGTGATTGTACCAGATGGGACTCCTTGTCTATCATCAGTAATTTCCATAAATGTTGACTGAATTTCCTTCTTCCTGGATCTTGTACTTCCAGAAGATGATCCCTGGTTCCTTTCAGAATCTCTGTGGAAGGCTTTGTTTTTGCCAAAATCCATGCTTCTTGAACGGACCAGAAACCTTTCTGCAGTAATAGCTTCATGCCTAGAGCTGGATTTAGGACTTCCAAAGTGAATCGAAGATGTTGAAAGCGACCTAAACCTTGAAGAGTTACAACCACCACCATCCTTCCAACCGTCCCTGCTGCTTATACCAAGAGGTGCTGTCACCTCTGTTGTTCCAGTATCCCTTCCACATCTATGGAGATGCTCATTTCGCACAGTTACATAGTTCGGGCTGTGTGGCCTTATGTCCACATCAGGAATAGCAAGCATTTCAGCCAGTGTGTTGCCCTTGCCAGATGACCCAATTTCTTGAGACCTGTGGGTCATTTCCCATCGTTTCGAAAGCCTCTTTTTGCCCTCCCTGTTAATAGACGACTCTATGTAAGGTGAAGCTGAAGCTGAAGTTGAAGCTGTGTTAGGAATACCCCTGTTCAATGGAGTAACTGAACGTAGAATTGTCTTATCAAAAACCGTCACTTCAGGTTCATAAGAAGACTCATTCTCCGATATATCACCTGAGCTTTCGTCAGCAGAATATCCTTTGTATCCAGATGAAGGCACATCGAAGGAATCAACTCTTGATTTATTTTTCATTCGACGGGTGACTTCTCTAGCTAGCTCCCTAGATTCCCTAGACTTTGTGGCACAAAAATTAGGATCATCGTGTTTGTTTCTTTTGCAGATCATCTCAGATCCATGTTGCATGATGTTTGAATATCCATTTTGCAACTCGTTATCGGATGCAAAGTCACGTGAAGGAGTTGTGGATGAAACAGATCTGAGAGTGTCACGTGCCTTGCCCAAATTTGGCTTCAAAACTACAATCCTCGTAGCAATAGAAGTAGTATCCTCTTTTCCAACAGCTGAGAAATGAAGTTTATGAGAATCTACATTACGTCTACGGTTTAAATTAGATTGGTGTTCATCAAAATGTTTTCGAGAACGGCTAATATCAATCTTCTGAGAAGCTTCACCACCTGATTTAGACCCAATGGCATCAACATTACTCTTCAAATTGCTCAAAGACCTCATACCCTCAACACGCCCACAATGGGATTCTCGAGCACCGTGCAAATGGTGCAGATGCTTTGTGAACAGCGAATTAGGTTCCTGGAGAAACTTGAGCAACAGATCCTTATTAGAATCAAGCACCTCAAGTGCATCATGGAACTCCTTAGAATGCCGAAGCTTTTCATCAGTAGAAAAGCGTTTGACATCCATGAATTTCTGTCTCACAAAGGCAACTTCATCTTCGTCACTACGATTCCTCACAGACGCTGCACGAGATGTGGTGCTCCCAGTTTCCGTATTAGACCTCTCTGCGATTTCATACACATCTTTACACTCCTGTGAGTTCTGTCGCCCCTTCTCATGATTCCTATGTGATCTACCATCATTTACTTTGGAACTTCTCCCCAAACCCGTGGAATTGCATTTCTTTTGATAATTCTCAGAAACCTTTTTATGTTGCTTACTAGCATTGTTGTTTGCCGGAAGCCACTCAAGACCCATCAAATTCGCGATAATACTAGGTGATCGCCTTCCCGATTCATTTTCCCCTTTCAACTCATCCGCCAATAGCTTCTTCATTGTCGTCCCAACTGACAGCCTAGACGAAACACTCTACACAACACACAAACAAACCATCAACCACAAATAAACAACACTCACAAAATCAAATCCACCAACAACAGCTAACAGCAAATTATCAAAACTAAAATATACCAAATTCTCCTCCTCTTGAGCCTCTACAGAAGTAGCGGAAATCGAATCAGAAAATGATGATATTTTTAGCAAGTTGTTAGGCTTTTCAACAATCTGGTCCCCTGCAAAAAGTAATTAACCTTAATATAAATCGTAAATTAAAACAAAATAGCTCACCGAACTGACTGCGCTTCTTTTTATTGTGAAGTAAAAAGACACATTTTTTCATTTTGGGTCATTTAACACAAGATAAGGTTACGTATATTCGACCCCTTACCCTGTAATTTACGGGAGCCATTGAGACACTGGGATAACGCGGTCGTTATCGACTCGCTATATATATAGTAAAGTAAAACCAGCAGGAATTATATTAACGGAAAGAAATGCAAATCATCATCATTAGTGGAAAAAAAACGAAAGTAATTATGGAATGCAGCAACCAACAGCATTATTATAATTATAAACGAAAAAGGAATCGAAATCATGAACCCTAAACCCCACACAACACCAACAATTACGCAAATTACCTTTTTAATTACGTCATTAAATTAATTAATTAAAAATAGAAGGAAATGCTAATAAAAACAGTTACCAACTTACCATGACGAACAATGGTGGAAACCCTAGGAATTTTCCTCTTTTTTCTGCCGTTACTACGAAATAACTCCATTTTCCGACATTTAATTAAATCTGTATAAATTAACCCTAGAAATTTCAAATTTGAATCGGAAAAAAAGGGGAAAATAGTGAAATAATAAAGGAGAAAAAGGAGAGTGGAAAGTTACAAGAAGGAAGAAGATAAGAAAAATGAAGAGAGCATCAATGGCGGCCTTTTTCTAGCTCCTCACTTCACTCTTTTATTTACCTTTTTTGTTTATTATTGATTTAATATTTGTGAGTTTGAAATTTGAGGTGTGTTTGTTTGTTTGTTTCAACTTTGTTTAATTTAATGTTCCTATGTACTCCATTGTTTTTATGTTTGGTGTCTCGATCAATTTTTTACGTTTTATTTTCGCACGAATGCGTTGTTTTGTAGATAGGCATATCAGATAAAATAATAATTATATTATGGAGTAATAGAATTTAACTTCAGTTGACATTTAATTATAAAATTTAAATTAGTAATGTTTTGGATTAGGAGGTAGAAAATAATAGGTTCAACACTTTTAATCCATATAAGATTGTCGGTTTTACTCGAACTATTTTCTTAACTCATCATACTTATAATCAGTACATTTTCATTTACGTAACAAAATAAGAATGTTCTATTAATATGTCCTAATCAAATTGAAAAAATATTCTCCCTTTAAATGGGCTAGAATTATATATTTATTACTCCGTATATGAAATTAAACAATATGACCCAATTCTATATATGACATAATTAAACACAATTATAGAGTTGTTTTCATTTAGGCGGAAAAAATATTGAAGATCTCTTATTCTTTTAATATAAGGGGGATGTTTTACGGAGTACTTTGTTAAAGTATCAAAGTATATTGCTTCTCTGTTACGTTATTTATTAATTATTTATCTATTTTACTTTAGTGTGTCTCAGCCACCGAATAAAAAATCTACAAACGATTGGCAGCTCCTTTTTTGGTTTTTGTGTCAAAGACAAAGGTGGTTGTCTGGGAGTCTGATACGTAGGGAGTATCTAGATATATAGATAGTTTAGAAGTTGTTATACAACCGTAGATTCTTACATACTCCCTCAACCCCGCTTATTTATTTACCTAATCCATTTTTTTGTGTCTCACTCAATTGTTTACCTTTCTATTTTAAGAATATCCTTGATAGGTAATTTGATCTTTCACGCTCCATTTAATCCAGTTGTCATCTAATAATTGGTATTCTCCCTTTTCCTTGATCTTTCTACTAATTCAAAGATAAATAAATAACCGAAACGGATGGAGTATATATCTCGAGAAGAGGAAAATAATCGATAATTTCTTATATTTGTTTCATATAGTAAACTTTGTACATACAACATACCCCGTAGTGATTAGTGAGTATGGAGGACAAATTGTTTGGTAAAAGGAATTTGTACCACAATTTATTTGTTGGATATTAGGAACTTTTTACTAAAATGGGTAATATTTGTACAAATGTTTTTTTTGGTACTTTTATAGAATGTTTATCCAAAATGGTTTTATATGAGAATGTCAATTTAATTTTATGAAGAAAGCTAAAATAAATGATAGTGTGGTTAAGTTGAAATTTTTTGTTATCATTAGTTAAATGGTTTTATAAAGATTTTTTTTAATCGTGTTTTAATTAAAGTTGATGTGTTATTTTATATTTTAGAAGAGTAGGATGATTTCACGTACCGCATCGAATTTTAGAAGTATAAACAAAATTGCTCAATTGTTAATTGCTTTAAAAAATTGTATAATTGTTGCCTATATGACACTTTTATTTCCACTCATTTCTAAAGTTACCTAGTGTTGTCTTTTAAAGTTACTCGTACTAATTTATGAAGCACTTATTTTTTTTAGAAGAAAAAATCCTAAATAAAATTGTTGTATTCTATAGCTTACCAAAATTTTAAACGCTTACTCCCGTTGTCCCAGTCATTCAATTCGTTACCTATTACTATACATTTTGAAATCTCTAATTGATTTGTTTACTTTTTGATATTGAATGTTTTTCTCATTTCTCTTAAAAGATAAATAAATGAAAGAATAAATAGTCATGCACGATCTCAATTGGTTAGTTTTATAAGTACAAAAAGAAAATCAAACTTTTATATTTTTGTATGATGTAAACTCAAATATATTTACGCTACAATTTGTGAATTGACAAATGCGTGAAAAAAACAATGATGTGTTTGGTGTTGAATAAAGTGGGTAAAAGAGTTATTTTAAGAGCATTTTTTTTGGGGTAAATAACTTGAGGCTAGATGTTTTACATTTCAAGTCTATCACTCTCTTTATTAAGAATGGTAAATATAATATTCGCCAATTTGTAAATTTATCACATATATTTGAAAATTAACGTGCACTTAAAATAGCAGTTATGGACTTACCGATCAAGCCCAAAGTTGTAACACAAATTCTCATTTAAGACGCACTATCCGTCTTAAGCTTAAAATGCAACAAATATCATACCGCTTGTGTATATAATATAAGACAAAAGTAGGATGCATAAACAATAACAATGTATTTATCTTATATAACATGGGGTATAATACTTGACTTATTTTAAACTTAAACGACATTATTAAAGACTTGCTAAAGTTTATCTGCAAGTCGCCCTTGTAACGGGGATATTCGTCCCAACTCCCAACTTGTGACTGGTCAAGTACTACTCATATAAATAGATAGGACAAAACAAATTATTAGACAGTACTCCCAGACAATCTGCTTTTATTTTATGAAAGCGTATTGCTTGTAACGGATAGATAGTGTCTCTCTCACAATAAGGCAAGTGGAGGGCAATGGAGCACTCCATGGTTGGTATCACTTGCATATTGCAAGAGACGCACTATCCGTTTTCAGCTTATCACGGATAGAATAGTGCCCGTTTTAATGAGAATTTGCGTTATTTTATTTACCGATGGATATTTCCGTCCCATACCAATTTGTGATAGTTTATTTTACAAACGATGTTCCACGATATAAATTTGTTTGGTTGTTTGATAGGAAAAATTCAAATACCGAGATCTGACAAGTACTGTTGGCGACAAAGACCTTGACGAGCGGAAATCAGAGTCACCTACACACGGCTACACCTAGTGATCGTATCTTTTTACCACTTGTCACAACACTGTTGAATCAGGTTAATTTTCTCTTTTTTTAATTTTTAACCGTATGTAGCTCATTTTATTGCATTTGTTTTGTTTTTTCTATCTGTCACTTGAATGAATTATTGAGATTTTGTCTGCTGTCTGTCTCCTGCAACCACTGCCCATGCAATTTTGCGTTTCTTATGGCCTTGCTAGATTCTTCTACTCCATAATTTTCACTCAGAGTCACCAACATGATGATGTTTTCGATGAAATGTGCCGATATATCCGTTTTAAGAATAAAATAGGTTAAATAGCACCTCATGTGCAAGGATAAAACAAGTACTCTCTCCATTTCGATCAATTGTTATTCTTTGGTTTTGGCACAAAGATCAAGGAAAGAAGAGGAGATCAGTTATAAGATAATAAGTGAAACAAAATGAGTGTGAAAAATCAAATTGTTCATCAAATGCAATTTTAAAATAAAAAGGACAACAATTGACCGAGACACCAAAATAGAAGAGGACAACAAATGACCGAGACATGCCGGGGGGAGTATTTGTGATATTGCTCGGGCATTTTGCTTTTGCCTTTTACAATCTATTAGTTGAAAAAGGATTTATGATTGATGTTTTACGCACTTGGTTCGATCCAATTCACTACATTATCAAATTTGTAAGTGTAAGATTATGTGAAAATCTCAATTTGAATGAATAATATGAGTCATCGGTAGATTTTATAAAAAAACCTGCAAACAACGATCTTGGAAAGGATAAAGGAAAAGTCTTTTGATCCCTCTAATAGGGACTGATTCGTCGCTCCAACCTAAACCAAAGATTGTGGATTTTCGGGTAAAAGAACGGTAAGGGAAGATGTTAGGCACTCGGATCGTCCATCAAACTGACAGGCTCTAGTATTTATTAGACGAAATTTAAGTAAAAAGAATGTTAAAAAAAAAAAATTATACAAAATGTTAGGACATAATAGTTGATGATGACATGCCCATTTTAATTGTGTTTCTAAGTGTACCATTTCAGGATTAATGTCACCTTCTTAAGCAAGAATTAATCAATGTTCAAAGTCAATAACTGTTGATGAATGCTGCCCAAGACTTGCGTTGTAATTGTGTCCCTAATGTAAAGGCAATTAAGTAAAGTACTTAGTAACGTCTAAGTAACAATTCAGCTCATTGTTTCTCTGATTGAATAACAGTAAGCTGGACCGTTACTATGAGCTGTGTTGTTTGGTCCATATCACTTAAACGAATTTATTTGAAAGCAATTGTTTTAATATTTAAACTCAGCACTTGGCTGCATTGCTTTGGAAAACAAAATATCCCTTTCTTATTTTAAAAAGAATTTCCTCTTTCATGCTAAAATGGTTCTTTGGCTTTTTCTTTCAAGGTGTCTCTTTCAACCTTCTTTTGTTTGTTTCTTGTGGTTGTATGAGGCTTTGCTTTTCTGATTTTTCAGCCTAGAAACTCCTTTGGGAAAGCTTTTAAATCCTCCTTATGCTTTATGCTTATTAGAAGATAGCAATTTTGGTGTAAACATGGGGAAGCCAAAGTCTTTGGCTTATTCCAAAAGCTTTGACCAACCAAACCCTAGTTTGCTCCCTTTGTGTGCTCCTCCTCTATATATAGCACACTTCCTTGCTGAAATCTTCAAGACTTTTTCTGAGAAACAAAAACTGAAATTGCAAATTTTTCTTTCAAAGTTAAATCGTTTTATTTGCAAATTTTTCTAAGTCTTCAAGTGATACAGTCCCTACAACCGTTACTCTGAGTATTATACTTTCTTGCCTAGAAGTGTTTGATCTTATAAGTTGTCTTCCTCTATTCTCTTGAATATGTTAGAAGAAACTTGATCCTTGTAAAAACATTCTAAGGTAGAAAGTCGAGTTCTTGAACTTAGTTGTCTTATATCTCTTGTCGCAACCGGAGTAGGTTGTTGGTCCTTTTATTGTATGGGTTTGAGTTGTCGGAGTAGATAACTTGAATTAATCAATAAAAGAAGATTGGACGTAGGCCTTTAGAGAGTTGGCCGAACCAATTCAAAACCGCTGTGTTCTTATCACTTTTATTCCGCTGCAACTTTTATTCTGTTTTTATTGCTGTTTTTGTTCCTTCGTAACAATCGCATCCACTGTTACATTCGTAAAGTAGCTACTGCTCAATTTGCTAAGACGAATCTGTATCAGTTTCTACGACTGTTGMTTACTGCTTTTTCTCCATCACTTCGACTAACTTCTAGATTCCCTTACAACAATAAGGATTAAGTTTAGAAGTTATGTTATTTTTTAAAAAGGAATACCTAATTCACCCCCTCCCCCTCTTAGGTCCTCGGTATCCAACCCTTCACAAAACAATACAAATTATTTACATGATAAGTTAACTAAGAGTAACTAAGTTAGGAACATTGGGATTGAGAGGGTGAGGGAGGGGATGGGAGTGACAAGGGAGTCGGGGGTGATGGAGCGGATGGAGTTCTTGATAGTGTATTGGCCAATATGGGAAGGGCGTAATAAACTAGTGTCCGGAGACATTAGCTGGTCCGAGGAGAGAGTGGTGAGGAGGATAAAAGAGCTATTTTGGGAAATGATCGAGGGACATAGGAAGGAGAAGGGTGATGGTCTCTAAAGGAGCTGGCTGGACAAAGCTGAGACAGGGTGATTGAAGGTAAACGTGGATGCGGCCGTTATTGAGGGAGTGGTTGTGGTGCAAGGGAGGGAGGAGAGAGATGCGAGTATGCGACAATGGCAAAAAGCGGAAGCAATCTTTTTGAGATTAACGGAAGCATAAAGGTCGGAATTGAAGAAGGTAAGTGTGGAGAGTGATTGCTTGATCGTCATCGAAGACTTGAAGAATGAGAAATGGAGAGAAGTGATTTATTTGTTATTTATAATGAGATTTACAATTTATGTAATTGGTTTGAGGTAATTTTGGGTGTTGATTTTCGCAGTACACATTTTACTCATCGCAGTACACCTTTGACCATTTTACCCCTCTCATTTCCCATTTGTGTACTACATCCAAAAATAAGAAAAAAAAAAAAACCACCAAAACTTGTACAGTACACACCAATACACTATCCACCCTACTACCACCGTCGATTATCCGTCGGCCGACAGGCCACCATCCTCTCTCCTTGTAACCAACTTGCCACCTTCCTTCCCTCTTGCGCACAAACACCGTTCAACCCTCTCACTCACCTTCCACTTTCCCTGAACTGCATCCCTCGCTTAGGCTTGCCCGTCGCCGGTGACTGAAGAAATTTGAGCAATATTTAATTCCACGGCGAATTGGCGAGGAAGCATAAAAAATTCATCAAAACGTTACGTTGTGTGTACCAAATGAATATCTCAAGTATGCAACAGTTCCAACACTGATCACTGATCAGCCCCCATAAATCATTATTAACATCTAGGTTCAATATACCAACGGCCATAATAATCGAATGTTGTCCATCACTAGTTTAATAACCAGTATTCTCTAGAAATTAAATTTAATTTGATAAATTTGAGAAGTTGTTAGGTTAGAATTTGAGAGAATTAGGTTTTTTCTTTGTCAAATTCAAGGGTAATCAAATGGAAAGTACTAGGTAAAAAGTACAATAATGAGTAAAATATGTACTGCGAAAATCAATTACGTTGTTTTTTTACATATTGGCCGTAAGTTTAATAGATTAGCACACGATGTTAGCCCGTGGAGTTATGGTAGGCGAGTTTGGACGGAGGAGCATTTCTTTGTCGATGTAGCTCAACTTGATATATTTGAAATGCACTAGCTTTTGTACCCGTGAAAATTACGGGTGCCTTTAAGATTAACTGTTTAAGTTTACGCATGAATGTAATCTTATTAGTATAAAACATGGCGACATTTTTGTTGGTAACAACTGTAATATAAAATTATCCGTGTTAATTGAATAGGCAGTATATCTGTTGCTAATTTTCATTATTTCCCAATATTCCTTATTTTTAATATATATGTTTTTCATATATTTTCATTATTTTTATCATTAACATGGTCAATTTCACACGAGCACAACTTTTTTTATGCCGTAATCTTTTATTTATATTTTTGCATTAAATTGTTTTTTTTCTTTGCAATATATTTTTTTTTTGTTTTATAGAATAATATGACTTTTTATAGGATATTTGTTTTATATGAAAAACAAATATGTAATTTTATTTTTCAAGCTTTTTTTTTTTTTATATGTAATCAATTTATTGAAATTAACGGGTATAATTATAGAACATAATATTGCACAATTAAATTAATTTGTCGTTATAACACTATTAAAGCATATTTATTTATTCAATATATGCCCGTGCCATTTTCAACGATTCCTAAGCTAATAAGAGATAATAACATGTACTAAAAGTTATACTCCGTACTAAGCACCAAAAAAAAAGTTATACTCCGTACTACCGTGTTTTTTGTCGTTTCTAGTAACCCTGCCTTCTCTCAAAAATAAACAAACTTTTTCAATAAATGATGAATTTATGTATTAAACACGCACTTAATTGTTAATTGTATATTATTAATTTATTATAGTCAAATCAATGTTTTTTCTTTTAATTTTTTATGCTTTTTAGGATTAAATTAGGGTTCTTGTAGCAATTAATTGGATTTGTGTTAAGTTGGTGGCTACTTGCGTTGGGGGACGGCCAGGTTGGTGGCTGCCGGAAGTGCGCCGGCGAAGATCCGACGAGTAGGCTGGGGATGGTTACTTTTTATCTAAGTGGTCACATTTAAAACCGTCACAATGTGACCAGACCAAGTGAAGATTCTATCATCATCAAAACAAAAAGGACTCGGACAAAGACAGTAAGACATTGACCCAAAAGAAAAAGTCCATACAAATATCCAAAATTAAATTGCCAACTTGGCAGTTGTTCATACTTGCCTTTGCACAATGCAAGTTGCCAACTTCTACAACTTGAATGCTACTGATTACTACCATTGCATCTGATATACTTATGCAGCATTAATGATCAAGTGGCGGATTTAGAGGGCTAGTAGAGGCGCTCGCTCTCTCGAGTTAAGGAAAATTCAAAAGTTTTAGTTAAAAGTTTCCGTTTTTCAGGTTTACCTATGTCATTTTTTATTCGCCCTGCTGATATTTTTCGCCTCTCTTAACTGTGGATCCCGACTCCGCCACTACTAATTGCTACCGTTGCAACTGATATAATGAAAAGGGCATTAAATAGCTCTATCCATGCACTAATGATCAAGTGGCCATGGAACCCCTTGAGATATAGATGTACCTACCTTCTTTGAATGCTACCACCTTATTAGATATTAGATGGATCCTTTTGTTTAATGACATTATACTCGTAGATTCCGCACATTCATTTCATTTCCATACGTTTGATTACAGTATGTCTATAAATTGTAAAAATTTGTAGGTTAATGTCTGCTTGAGTTTGGTCTTACCCTATTTAAACATTCAACATTCAAATCCCATTTTCAGTTTTTGGGTCTTAGTTAATCTTTCACACTAATTACTTGATTCAGTTAGTTGCCCTTAGGAGGAGCATATCCGTCTTACGTGTAAAACGGGTCAAATTAATTATGGGGTCATGAGTGTCTTTGTTACCCAAGAAAAGGTAAAATCTTTTGATTAGGAAATGATTATTATGGAGGCTTTTAAGTGGTGGTGCATGATTATTAAGCTATTTCTTGTGTAATTATGCATGAATTAATTAATTAATTTGATTTGTTAGCCATATTGTATTTTAATATATGTTGCCAAGTTTGATTTTGAGAAGATAAAACGTGTGGTGGATCATAATTTGCGGTTGACCTTGGCGAATTGACAGACATTTGATGTATTTATTTATACCCAATTGCAGTTGAGGGTAGGATGTTATCTTAGAAATATTAGACTTTTTCTTTGTACAATTGTACATAATTTTGTATTATATTAGTATGAATTGATCTACTAAATTGAGTTTGTAAAGGAAGTAGTCATTGAAAGTATTGGAGAAAAACAACCCTCTTGTAGACTTGGGTTGCATTGCTAATTTGGGATCGGAATCGTGTAGCCGGGTTTAATGCTGCAACTCTGAAAGGCTTTTGCTAGATATTGCTGTTATTCTGAAAAAGAAGTATTTTTGGGAGCGCGACAAAGGTGTTACTGCAAGTAGTTTTTGCTAAAAATGAGAGTGTTTGGTAGTGGAATGAAGGCTCTCAGACTTGTGCTGTTTCTTGCATTCATTTGTATCAATGGCGGTGATGTAGCAGCACAGACAGACGACCAAGATTGTAAGTTGGAGTGTTTGCGTCTTTCTCTAAGTCGCTGTCATTGCTCATTTTGTTATTGTCTTGAATTTCCATTGCTTTGCTGTTTCTGACCATTTGAAGATGAATTTTGTTTTTGTTTTGAATGTAAATCACGAGCCCATCTGTATTTTTGATGGTCACTGGTTTCCAACATAGGTCTTAAGTTTCATCATTCAAGGGTTTTATCAACTGCGCTAAGTGGCATTTGTTTGCAGTTATTTCTGCAACCTGTGTTTCATAGGATCTCTTGATTTTCTCTAGCATATTCATTTACTTTTTGTATAAAGGAGAAAGTAGTTCATTTATTTCAATGGTAAATTTTACTTCACTTCTATGCTAAGCTATGAAAGCGTGATGGTTGATTATTTCAGAGGTTCAATTTTTCGTCATTTACTAGTTCATATCAAGTAATCAAGCGTCTCTCAATGGCGAGATTTTATGTCAGTATATTGATAGGCTCATGGTGTCAAATATTGACTCCTTTTGAAGATAGATTCCTAGTTTATAACCTGTCTTTGTTTCATATGCGTTTGGAGAGCAATGCTTGGAGCACTTACTGGCTTTGTGTATATAAGTGTTGGAGCACAAATTCTTATACATTAGGACGTTTGAGGTGGCCGTCCACGTTTTCAAATGGTTTCTTTCCTTTTCATGTACTTCAGGAACAATTTCTGGATCATACCATATCGATGATTATACTGATTACTGACATTTGCAATTCTATAACTAGTGAGTTTGGTATAAGTCGATCTCACATGTGAGACCAACTTAAATCTTTGTGTATTTCCCATTTATTATTTAATGGGTTGTTCTAAAATGTAATGTCTCGTATAATTTTTTGTGCCTAGAATAGATTGGTAAGTTTTGAATCACTTGGTCTCCGTTAACTAAAAGCACCAAATGTTGGCGCAGATGCTGCTTTAACTGCCCTCACCAAAGGCTGGGACAATTTACCGGAAAGCTGGAATGGTGGAGACCCTTGTGGAGGCAAATGGGAAGGAATCGCATGCGACAATTCTCGTATCATAACGATGTAAGTGTTGGCTTTCTCGAACACAGTTTCTACCCGACTTTTTTTTATGTGGATCTGAATTCAACCACTTGTGTTTCAGAAAATTATCAAGTGCAGGCTTAAAAGGTACACTGACTGGAGACCTTGCGTCTTTATCGGAATTGCAGATACTGTAAGTTTTCGTACTTCAATTACCTTCATATCTGCAATACTTTTAAATTATGTACAAGTATCAGTAATTGGCCATTTCTATTCCAGCGAGATCAAATTTTACGATTAAATACTCTTTAGGATCATCCGGAAAGAAATTCTTTGTGTTTTTAACACCAGGGTGAGACTTTGTAGCCGTTGAGGGTTTTGAGACAGCATGGTAGTGGTGTTGTTGTATGAGTGAATTATTGTTGTTTTCATCACGCTGTTAGTGTCTAATTATCCTCTCTATCCACTGTATGCAGGGATCTATCCTACAATAAAGAACTTACAGGTCCCCTTCCTTCAACTATAGGGAAGCTGACAAATCTTACAAGCTTGTAAGAAACTTATTAAAACTTTTCAGGAAACTATAGCTTTCACAGTTTTACATATTGTTTTGTTCTAAAACTAATGCTCTTTTCTCTGTTTTCTGTATGCAAGAATCCTTCTTGGTTGTGGGTTTACCGGGACGATTCCTGATTCAATTGGATCACTGGTAAAGCTTGGAACATTGTAAGAATCTTGCATA
This sequence comes from Silene noctiflora, assembly GCA_009801015.1. Classification (NCBI taxonomy): domain Eukaryota; kingdom Viridiplantae; phylum Streptophyta; class Magnoliopsida; order Caryophyllales; family Caryophyllaceae; genus Silene; species Silene noctiflora. The sequence continues at coordinate 113,761 of VHZZ01000120.1, forward strand.
TATTTCCGCTTCTTTCATTTCCATTGGACATTTGCAATGTCACTGATTCATTTTGTCTCGCATTATTCTCCCATTTTACTGGTAAAAATGCTAAAAAGATTAAGTAAGTTGTAGTATTTTATTAAGGTATCTACATTTGTAATAAAAAAGTCTCACACAAAATTATATTTCAACCAATTAAAGAAATATATGAATGCAAAAGAATATAGTCTAAGTGTCGTCTTTGAGATGTTATAAAGTCAAATGAAAAGATTAACTCTGTATTGCAAGGGAATATTTCTTCACTAATGCTTCCCTACTTTTTTAATATTGAGTTATTAAGAACATTATTATACACCAATATCTTGCAGATCTCTGAACTCTAACAAGTTTACTGGACCAATACCAGCTTCTATTGGTAACTTGGCAAAGGTTTCTTGGCTGGATCTCGCTGACAATAAGCTTACCGGGAAAATTCCTGTTTCTAATGGAACCACACCGGGGCTTGATTTGCTAACTCATACAAAACACTTGTATGTTTGTGTTTCCTTATCAAGACATAACCTGTAGTTTTTTTACTTATACAAAGTAGTATTATTTGTAGTCGAGCAATGTTTAACTCCTTCCAACCTTTTCAGTCACTTTGGAAAAAATCAGCTCTCTGGGCCGATCCCACCTAGCCTCTTTAGCTCTGATATGATTCTGATACATGTGTAAGTTCTATCTTAACACTTGTAATTTGTTACTTCTTTGGATGTTTTTTCATATCTGAATGTAGCTGTGCGGTCTTTTTTCTGATATGGTTTAAAGATGCGAATTTTTGAACGTCCTGTATGCTTAAGTCAGCAAGGTAAACATGACACTAGTTTCATTAAATGTGTTGTAATGAACTTGGAGTTGCAGTTTAGTAGTCTTCATTTAGCCATATCGCCTGGGAAAGACTCATGGAATAGACTCGAGTGGAACTGCACCAAATGCGGTTCTCGGCTGTACTAAACTGTTGGAGATAATATTCTTTAACTATGGACCTAAATAATTTGTAGTTATCACCTATCTAACAATCTATGAATCCTA
>VHZZ01000120.1:182143-205724 GCA_009801015.1 Silene noctiflora
AAGTGATTCAAAATGTAAGGACCAAAAACACGAGAAGATAAATAGCAAAATAAACAGTTTGCAAATAGATGATGCAAAAACACGGGAGTATAAATGATTTGAGGTTAAAGAAATAGCAAAAACGCGATGATATAATTAGGAAAATACAATGGAATCCAATGGACACACAAAAATGCATGGTGAGTAAAATATGTATTATTTTTGAGTTTCAATTTAATATTTTGAGTTAATTTTTCTTATAAAGGCGCTCATATTCTTTTCAATAAAGCTCGTAAAATGTACATATAAACTCAAATATTTTGCTATACAGCTCAAAATCTATACTACTAAATGTATACATCTGATTATATAATCCACTAATTGCATAAAATGATGACACACAAAAATGCATGATTAGTAAAATATGATCCATACATATATGGTGATGATGATATTCAAGTTTGTTCACTCAATTCATGGTAAAAACAAGTACCATAATTGGATTTAGTACCACCATTTCATTTCATAATAATTAAGTTACCCACTAATAATAATAATAATAATAATAATAATAATAATAATAATTAATATTTCAAAATTTGATCATACATTAATTTCTCCCGCACTCGAATACAAGTAATAATCATTTGGCAGGATCAAGTGGAGGGAGGAGTAGTTTGTGCTAATTTTTTTAAATTTTCAATAATCATTACTAATTTTGTGTTTAGCCGATTCACAAAGAACTTTGGTAGCCATCCTGCTGGATCTAGCTGTATGTTTCAATCAACAACAAAAATACACAAATTAGAATAACATTTTTAATTATTATAAACAATAAAACAAGTTCATTTTAATTCATTTATTCGTTAATTCGTGATTAAACTATAAACCAACTAATTATTTTATCGTTATATTTTATTTTTTCCCAAAAGTGAACTCTCGTTGTTTTATCTTTGATTTTATCTAATTCCAAAACAAACTTTTTGAACATTTGGATAAATAACAATAATTGGTACCCCATGGATTCTTGCATATGTAGTCTATCGTGACAATGTACCTTTATTAGCCCGGTCCTTTTTATAAACGAACTTGGAGAAAATTGTCAACAAATATTGTACGGAGTATATAAGTATATTGCCTTGATAATTCAATTTTATTTTTTTTGGTTCAAATGAGCGCACCTATGACCACCTGAGATAACTCTTGTTATCTGCTTTATTTGATAATTCAAAGTTGGTGTGGCCTAATGTTATTCGACTATTCGAGGATTGCTACAAACCGCGGTGCCAAGTTCAAACCTAGCTACTCCATATTTTTGTTCAATATTTACGTTAGCAATTTGCACGACTAAACAACTCCCAACTATTAAAAGGGGAAGCTACCAACTAATGGTCAGACAATCTGCCAGTCACAAAACTTGAGACTTAAGCATAGTTTGCAGAGTGCATTAATGCATTCCTCTTTATCTTGTTTTTTCTAAAATTAAACTCAATTTTCACCAAACATTATTTATTTTCAGGATAATATACTGTCATACATAAAAATAAATAACTGAATAAGTCTTAGTCTATTGGTTAAGTCGGAGGTATTGTAAATTGTGATAGTAAGTCATAGATTCGAAACCCCCTCCCTCATATATTGTACTGGTCTTGCGCTACAAATAAACGCAAATTGACAAATCTGGAGTAATTATCCTTAATCTATATGATAATAATACCTGAACAACATAGGTGACCATGCAAGAATCATTCTTAAGCTTTTCCACAACCCATCCTGACTGCAACAATATGCCTCTTATGGCTTTGTTCTGCCTTGGATGCAACCCTGATGCTATCTCTTTCGGAAGCGAAGCTACCGCAACAACCTACATACAATCAATATCACATCTTCAATTATAACCACGATAAATAACGATAATTTATTTCCGGTGTACAAGGGAGCCACAATGACAATTTCTTATGCTCGCAGGTTTTAAACCCAGATCATAAATACCGTCAGTTAATGTCTTTACCGACTTAACTAGCTGACATTTGAACTTCTCGTAACAATGATTATCGATCATTGAATGAATTATGTGTGAATAAGGGGATTACGTACCAATGTGCCATCATCCATTGTCTCGCGTCGCTCATAAACAATGAATTCTCTGTTTTTAAACAAAGGCTTTGCAGCATCTCCAAATTTTAAACGTATTATGCTCAAATTGTCTTCCAAATCCTTTATGTATCTTGCCTCCACCAGATCAGAATCCCATTGCTGTTTTATTATCAATGCCAATTTGTCAATAAAGCTAATTGATACCGAAAATCCACCAATAATTACTAATAGTATACAAATATCGACAACAACATTAGCCCAATGCGTTAAAATGCTTCCCTTCATATAACGGTAAGGGGAATAGGATGTACACAGCATTACCCTACAAAGAGTTTTTTTTCAGGCAGACTCGTATTGAAAATTGTGTTAAACTCTTGCATGATCGACAATACCTGAGGCAGACTCGTATTGATTTATCATGACAGATTCTAAAACCAACAAATTGGGAGTTTCCGAAATGAAATAATGAGATCGAAATAGTTAATTTTCGAAATATCTGAAAAAGAACAGGGTTTTAGAAAGATCAGTTACGCAATGATCGAGTTAGTACACCTACTACATGACATTTTTTACAAAGGAAAAAAAAAAAAAAAGACAAACCTTTGCAGCATCAATGGCATTGGCAACAGAAATGAACTGCTCAGGGGAGACTGATCTAAGCAGCCAACGACTACGAAAAATGTGAAGTGAACCTGATCGTCTTTTCGATATCTCCATGCCATCGTCTAACGAAAGAACCTTCCATCCATCACTGCCATTCCCATTCCTACTCGAATCAGAAGCTGCTAAGAGCTCTTGTATACAATTCTCACTAGCATAATGTACATATCTTCTTAGGGAATCTTCACTGATAGACCTACCAAAACCCATCAAATCATAATTATAAGGTAAATACAGCTAATACAACATGTCAGCTAGCTTAGCTGGTAAAGACGAGGTATTCATGACATGGGGTTCGAATAAAATTCAATGCTGAAGTTAATACAGTATGTCAGCTAGCGTAGCTGGTAAAGACGAGATATTCATGACATGTATTCGAAAGATTAAAACATGGAATGAAAGTTAGTTATTACCATGATCGGTTGGAAGGAGCGGGGCTACTAATTGTCATTGATGAGAGCTAGAAATGGTGAAGTTGAAGTTATGGACCCTTTTGTTATTGCACATAGGAAAGTAGAGTAAAGAAGCAAAGCATAAATACCATGAAAGAAAGGAAGGAAAGAAGTGGAAGGTAGGGTAGGGAAATTGCTAATGGTGGTGGGGTTGAAGATTAGTTATATGAGTGGCATTTAAGAGAATAGAATATTAATTTTATTAGGGGTGGACCAAAATCATTTGATGCACATGGAATTGCCAGGGAAGAGAAGGGAGAAGAAGAAGAAAGATGGAAAAAATTTATAAAAATAAGAAAAACGGATTTTCTAATTTGTACCTTGAACTATCGGCTTTTTTAAGTGGTATGACTCTTTTTATGGAAGAATACTTTAACTGATCATAACTCTTAGTTACATGTTTTAAAATCGGTGATTTGTTTCTCCATGTAGTTCACCGGCTTTACGAGATCTTTATTTGAAAATCATTTGTGCACATGGAAATGCCATGGAAGGGAAGGGATCCGAGATCGAGGAGAAGATGAAAGTCTAATAGTTCGAGGACTTGACCAAAATAGTCAATATTAAATTATTATAATGAACTGTGGACACTAACGCAGCATAAACAGAAAGATATTAACTCTTCCGCACAAGATATGAAATCAATGATTAGAATCATTACTTCTCTCCCATTGTATTTCTGTCTTTCTCTTAAAGACTAAAGAAAAGATTCCATCTATTAGAAAAAGAGATGCATAAAATTGAGGATAGAAAAGATGAAAGCACATGGACTGTTGCCTAAGTAGCATTACACAAAAAACAGGAAGAAAGAAAAAGAAGAATGAATACATACTAATTAAGCTAAGAGTATAAGAAAGCTTGATTGAACTTACACACTTGTGTCAATGTCACAAATCACTATCACCTATGTTGATTAGTTATTGTATGGGGTATTCTTAGGATGGAAACACCCAATAAATTATATCCAGACCGATCATATAACAGTTGTATCGAGATGTACATAAGTATTTTACGATATAATGTAAAAAAGCGTGTGTAGTTTGATGGGTAATTTTACTTTGTTACATTATTAGATCCCGGATTAATTACTCTCTTCGTTTCAGTTAACTTTCTCTATCGACATTTTGTCAAACAAGGAGAGGAATGAACCACTTATTGGCTTTGTTTTCAAATGACAAGTTGATAGAAGTGAGTAAGGGAAATGTACATTTAAAGAATCGAATACGAAAAGGTAAACAAATAACTAAAACGTTTAGATTTAGGCTTAAACAATCCTTGATTGAATACACTTGCTGTGTCAATGTCACAAATCACCATCACCTATGATGATTAGTTAATGTATGGGGTATTCTTCGGTTGGAATTACCAAAATGATCTATATCACATTCATAATAACAGTTGTATCGAGATATACAGGAGTACTTTATGATCTAATAAAACGAGCATGTAGTTTGATGGGGAATTTTACTTTGTCATATTAGATCTTGTATTCATCATTGTCAATCTTCGTTTTAATTATTTGTTTTGTTTCTCAATCGACATTTAATTAGTTTGACAAAAGGAGGAAATAAAGAACCACATATTATCTTTGTTTTCAAATGACAATTGGATTATACTGTAATAGTGATAATGTACATTTAAGCAATCGGATACAAAAGGGTAAACAAATGACCGAAACGCTTAGGTCTTATTTGGTAAATATAAGATTAATTTTAGCATAAGCAGATTGCAAAAGCAGATTATAAATAACATATTTTATCAGAATGTTTGACTAACATATTATAATTAGCATAACTAATTTAAGTATTTGGTAATTGGCAGATTACGACTAGTAGATTGTTTTTTTTTTTTTTTTTTTTTTTGAAGCAAAATTTCCTATTTTACAATATGCTAGGGTAAGCATCATCCCCTCTATACTAAAAGATTAACACAATTCTAAAAATCCGGCCTAAATAATATGCCTACTAAAGAAAGTGGTCCCACCGTCATGTCATCTATTGGCTCCAATATAATCCTCTTTTGATTTTATAAATATACTCTAATTTGATTTGGATAAAATAAATCTTACTAGCAATTTTACCTCTCTAAAATAAACACCCTAATTTTCTCTCTACCGTCAAAATTATGACATAATTGAAAAAAAATTGCCACTAAATAAGAAAACTAGATAGCCATTAGAATAACTATACGTATATTAGAACAATTATACATACATTAACTCCAGCATAATTGCAAAAAAAAAAAAAAAAAAAAAAAAAAAAAAAAAAATTAATTAACTAAATGTAAATCAAAATGATATTTTTTACTCTATTGGATGTCGTCTAGACAAAAGTTGTTTAAGAAGAACCACTACAAGTCTACAAATAATTTTATTGAGAGTGCCCTATAAATAAAATCTAAAAAAATACCGTCTAATCGTATTAATACTTACAAAACTTTATAAATGTAGATTTATTAAATGTAACATATTAATGGTAACATATTAATTGCTATTTTCTCTAACACAATGTTCTACAAATACCGTACTATAGTACGAGATCTATACTAGTATTTTAAAATAACATATTGGCCCCAAATATGTTATTTCAATATGTTGTTTACCAAACACTAAAATTAGCATATTAATTGATCAAACATGCTAAAACCCTTAAATATGCTAGAAATCAGTCAATATATGGTTTATCAAACACCCCATACACAGAATCGATCAACAAAGAGCCGACGAATATTACATGCAAGTTTAGGTTTAAACAATGTTGTACATGGGCATGGGTGACATAAAGACCCTACCAAAAAAACTAATTAAGGTCCCAAATCACGTGCTAAGACGATCAGAAAATGTCGAAAAAAAAACATGACAGCAAAAAGAGATGATCTATGAGTTTGGAAGGATGCAAAATTAGAGAGAAACAATTAATTTGTACTTTCCGATGTAATCCTTAACATTATTCACTGCTCTTTGATTGAATATCATGTGTCTTTTGTGTACAGGAATTCCAGAAGTATGCACAGCCAGCCATTACTATTTACAGGATTGTCATGTGGGTACCATTTTAATGAACTAACTGTTACTGTGTTTTGAACGGGAAGTGAGATGATGTTATCAGGTGGTATTAAGTTTCGATATTACTCTCTCTTGTATTTTATACATGGTTTATGTCGAGTTTATTATTTGAATGTCCCTTATGTAGTGGATGTGAGAGTCAGAGAGGATGATACCGAAACTCAGTATCACCTAGTGATGTCCTATCAGTATTATTATTCCATTTTTTTTTGTGAGAAGGCAACTTTCTACGCCCTAAAAGTATCACTGGGTGACGCCATCGGATGGTATTGAGTCTCGGTATCACCTCATAGATATGCTTTATGCAGAATCCATTGTTTAAATGGTTCTTACATGATAGAGGTGAGAGAGTGGTATTGAGATTCAATGCGTACCATCTGGTGCCGCTCTATCATTATCCCATTTTCGTTAGAGGGAAACTTTCTATGCTACTCTTGCAAAACCATGGGTAAAAATTACTAGTGCTCAATGTAAAGAGTAATAGAAGACGGTTTTACTGTAAAATGTTGTAAAATTACATGTACTAGAGCGTAGTATTTATCTAAAGAAGGCTTAACAAGACGATTTCAAAGAAGTAGGTAAAACTGCGTTATTGTAAAGGCGCTTTAATTGGAAATAAGGCGACTTTACATACTATCACGACCCTTTCAATATTACCCTTGAAAGTTTGCAGTAGTGACTATGTTTTTGTCATTGGAAGTGATCCTTAGTGGTTACTCCGTATATAGTTTTACGAAAGTTTTTTTGTGGCCATTTTACAAGAGATTTCGCGGAATCATAAAAAGAATCGGGTAACTAAAGACGGATTTTATTGAAGTTGACATAAAGTTTCACAAATAGCATAGACAGGCAGCTAGCCTGAGAAGATTAATTATATTGGCTGCCTATTATTAGAAGAAAAGCATCTACATAATACATCTAAGATTTCGGTATTGGTTAGTTCAAGAAGCCTTTGGCCTTCAAGCTCTCAACCGTCTCCTTGATCGCTTCATCAAGAGGTGTGAACTCAAGGCCGAGGTCAATCAGCCTCTTGGCTGCATCTTTGCAAGGAATCAGGCCTGGTTGAGTTTCCCCCGAAAACCTGAAAGATCAGCAAATTAATTAGACACCTTGCTCATAAATTCACAAGTCTGAAATAACATGCTTCAGATTTGTTAAAACGGAACAAGGATGAATTAAGGGAAGCAAACCTGTGAATGGGATACTCAGGGTATAGTTCAGATACTTTGGCAGCAAAGTCGCCGAACTGGTAGATGCCATTAGTACAAAGATACCTTCCGGAAGCAGAAGGCGTCTCAAAGAGCAGGACATGGGCCTTGGCGACATCTTTAACATGAACCGCCCCTAGCCAGTGATACTCCTGTGACTCTTCCGATCCCTGTAACAGTTGCAGCAATACAGCACTGCTTGCATTCAAGCCAGGCTGCAGGAGCGGCCCTAGACATGTTGCTGGGTTTATTGCTACCACGTCTAAGCCGTGTTTTTTAGAGAATTCCCACGCCGCCTTCTCTGCCAGTGTCTTTGATACCGGATACCATTTCTGCAAATTAATACAGATTTCCGATTAGCATTGGCAATACGTATCAGACAATTAACATATGATTTTAGTCAAGGCTAAATGCTATTCCGTACTCCCTTGAGAACATGATAACTAGTTATGTCACTTAAACTTGTGCAGTCGGACAAATTTTAGTTGTTTCGGCAAAGGTCAATCACAATCGAATCATGTTTGGGTCCTGTCGATTCAGGATAAGTCAGTTTTACCAAGTTTTCCAATTACCCTCTTTGTCCCTGCATTAGCTAAACTATTCTATTGAGGGTATCTCGGTCTATCATTTACCTTTATATTTCGGAAACACTTTTCAAGCAACATCATCATTAAAAATCTAAATTTTGTAGGCACCGAGGAAAGCTCCTTATCCGATATAACAGACACACTCAGAAAACTACTCAAGCATCAAATCCATTAACTCAATTTTAAAGCAATCTCCCTTTTTAATCAACAACACGTAATACTCTCCCATAACCCATGTGCAATCCCAACAACTAAAAAGAAACTAACAATCATCATAGTCCCTACAAAAATAAACGTACAATATCGAACCGGTCTACCATGCTAAACACTTCGTACTAAACACGTAAACTATTGACGACAACAGAGTCATATTAGCATATGGGACATGTTTTCAAATTAAATACGAAATTCATATTTTTATATCCTACATACACCAACTTTCAAATACCGTTACATATAATATCTCCTATACGACCAGTGGCGGAGTCAGGATTTTCCGTGGGGGAAAAAAATTAAGCGGGGTAATAGGATGAACTTGAAAAAATTCGGAAATTTAACTAAAAACTTTGAAATCAACGATAATAATGTGTTCTAAAACGAAATAACTTTAGTAGGAGCACACATTAGGAAAACCGTGTAAAGAAATCTTTACCTGACGAGAAATACAGTAATCGACATCAGTCCAAGACGACTCATCAAACGGCAAACCACTCCAACTAGGATTCGGAACCATAGCACTAATCGACGACGTGATAACCACGCGCTTAACCCCGAACCTCCTAGAAGCTTCGAGAACATTCATCGTACCCTTAACAGCAGGGTCCATAATCTCAGCCTGCGGGTCCTCAGGGTCCTCAAGACTACACGGGGACGCCACGTGAAAAACCCCGACACATCCCTCGACAGCACGTGAGACAGCCTCGTAGTCGAGGATGTCTGCGTGGAAGACGCGGATGATGGTTGAGGAGGTGGAGAGGGAGAGGAGGTGAACAGGGGAGGAAGATGGGTGGATGGAACAGTGAAGGGTTGAGTAGTTGTTGGATTCGAGTAAGGTTTTAACGAGCCATGTTCCTATAAACCCGTTTGCACCAGTAATGCAAATTGCGGGTTTGGATGATGACATTGTTGGTTTGTTGGTGGTAATGTAGTTGGAATTTAAGGTTTTGTGTGATGTGATTATGGGATAAAATTATCGGAATTATTTTTTCATATACGTGACGTGATTGATGTTTATATAGGGAGAGATTAGTATGATTATGGGAATTGGGAAGGTTGTTGGAATTTGGGTAGTAGACGGAATTTTTAATGTGTTTTTGTGTAGAATTGAGTAGATACGAATTTAATTAGGATAGGAATCAGACAATGACAATACAATCATTTCCGACTGTTCCGTTTTCTGCTCGGATAACATTAACTTCGTTTTTTTTACGGTATTTCAAACAAGGATGGTGATAGGGCGCCACCGGGTGTCACCGAATCTCGGCGCCACCATAATTAAAGAAAAAGAAAAATAAAATAATGATATTTTAGTATGTAATTTTGCTCCAAATTTCTAAGGGTAGGTATGTAACTTTATATGTAAGTCATATTTATTTAATATAATTAAACTAAGTTTATCAATAATATTTTACTTCAAAAACAATTTATTTAATTAATATTAAACTATCATAATCAGTAACTATGTTTCTTCATCGCTGATCATGTTTTCATCTACTTCGTTTAACATCACCCGAAAAGACGACTCAAAGTAGAACCAAGCCGAGTTGAGTCGCCGTGACTCGACCTCTTTGGTACGTTGCATCTCTGGCCACTAATCAACCCACAACTCCGACACCATGAACCATTGCTTGTTCACCAATTTTCATCCGCCACCGCTCAATAATTCGGCAAACCATGTATGGTTGCTGCCTACACCAAGCCCCTTATCGTCTTATTAATATACAATCTACATTATTTAACTGTTAAATATAGTATGTTAATATAGTATGGCCACGAATCCTGTAAACAAACAATTAACAAAGAATAACCTTGTTTGTTGTAAGTGGTACTATATCTTTACTCGTCAAAAAGTGGCAAACAGATATTATTTTTTGCTATTAATTATAATTAGGTATGCAATTTTATGTTCCTAATCTACCCTTTTCTAGTAATTAGTTTGGAATTCAAATTTTAGGAAAGGGAAGAGAAAATACCTACTTAATTTACTTTAATAGCCCCGGTGGCGCTCAATTTGAGTGACACCGGGTGACGCCATATCATTTTCCTTCAAACAAAGCTGCTACGTTGTGCAAAAAAGAAAGGTGCTAGTCTTGGACTCTTGGGCCAAGTGTTAGACAGCCCTCGCTCCCCCTTGCCACGTGTCGGTTCAGTACAGGGAGATCGAACACGGTCTCTTTACAATCTTTAATACATTTAGAAATTTTATTTTGAACCGGAATTTTCAGTTATCTGAAAGTTAGGTCATTCGGGTTGAGAAATGACAGGTCAATGTTAAGATGTCTTAAGTTCAGTTCAGTTCAATTCAGTTCAGCACTTCCCTTCACAAATTAACTCTTACGTCAGTTCAGCTCGATTAAGTTCAGTTCAATTCAGATAATTTCAGTTCAAAAGAATAGGGTCTGAACTCAGTTTTAATGGTCGTTTGATTGTCACTTGAGAAATAATGGAATTGAAAATTGAAAAATCTCACTATTATAGAAAATATGCATTGTTTAGTTGCCATAATTTTTGAGAATATAGGAAACCTACATCATGTTTGGAAGTATAATTTAATTCCTACATGAACAATTAAACACCCCTGAACTAGATGAGTAAACTTAATTTTGGAAAATTAAGTTCCTTTATCAATTAAACGACTTCTGAGTTACTTGGCGAGGATAAACATTTGAACAAAGCAACAACCCCTATAAATGTACCTATTAAAATTTGACTCGACTTTATTAAAATTTGTTACTAAATTCAAAAAAAAAAAAATCTTGACTCAATTAAAACATGTACGAAATACATTAAAACCTATTCATATTTATCTTAACCCGAACCTAAACCCGGCTCGACTCATGTAAGAGTTCCACTACACAAGCCCTAAAAGTCAATATTTTGCACGGATGCATGTCTGGAACTGCAACACTGATGAAATCATACTTAACCACCATAGCCAACAAACTACGAAACCACAAACAAATCCCTCAACTCCATGCACATATCATCCTCAACTCCCTCCATCTTTCAAGTTTCTGGGTTTCTTTACTCATCACACAATGCACGCGTCTCAATGCACCTCCGTCATACACTCGTCTCATCTTCAACTCCACCCCATTTCCATCCGTCTACCTCTACACTTGTATGCTCAAATATTTCACCCATTTCGGCGCATTCGACGAGGTATTACCGCTTTTTCGGGCAATGCGACGAGACGGGGTTTCACCGGATGCGTTTGTGTACCCGATACTGATCAAATCTGCTGGGAAAGATGGAGTTTTGTTACATGGGCATGTTGTGAGATTGGGTTTTGGGTGTGATCGTATTGTGAGGAATGCTGTGATGGATTGTTATGTGAAATGTGGGGAGATTGAGGTTGCACGGAAGGTGTTTGATGAAATGTCTGAAAGAGCGGTTGCGGATTGGAATGTTATGGTTTCTGGGTATTGGAGGTGGGGGTTAAGGGATGAGGCGTGTAAGTTGTTTTGGGTGATGCCTGAGAGGAATGTGATTTCTTGGACGTGTATGGTTACCGGGTTTTCGAAGGTGAAGGATTTGGAGAGTGCGAGATGGTATTTTGATAGGATGCCGAGTAGGAGTGTTGTGTCGTGGAATGCTATGCTTTCCGGGTATGCGCAGAATGGGTATGAGGAACAGGCATTGGGATTGTTTTGTGTGATGTTGGATAGTGGGATTGAGCCGGTTGAGAGGACTTGGGTTACCATCATATCAGCGTGTTCGTTGAGGGGTGATCCTTGCCTTGCACAGTCCCTTGTGGAAATGCTGGAGGAAAGAAAGGTTAATGTCAACTCGTTTATTCAGACCGCTCTTCTTGATATGTATGCGAAATGTGGAAACTTATTGGCTGCTCGGAATAGTTTTGAGAGTTTAGGAGTTAGGAAAAATGCGTATGCTTGGAATGTTATGATTTCAGCATATGCTCGGGTTGGAGATCTAGCTTCAGCGAGGGATTTATTTGACAAAATGCCTGAAAGAAACGTAATTTCATGGAATTCGATGATTGCTGGGTATGCTCAAAATGGACAATCACCTCAGGCTATTGAACTATTTAACCAAATGGTTAAGATTGGACGCACAAAACCCGATGAGGTGACAATGGTCAGTGTTCTATCAGCTTGTGGACACCTTGGAGCTTTGGAATTGGGAAATTGGGTGGTGGATTTCATTTCCAAGATGACGATTATACTTAGTTTATCAGGGTACAATGCCATGATATTCATGTACTCAAAATGTGGGAACATGAATGACGCTTTAAGGATCTTCAACCAGTTGGACGAAAGAGATGTGGTCTCTTACAACACGTTAATTTCGGGATTTGCAGCTCATGGGTATGGAAATGAAGCTATTGAACTTGTGTACAGAATGCAGGAAGAAGGCCTTGAGCCAGATCGTGTAACATATATAGGCGCCCTAACTGCGTGTAGTCATGGAGGGTTGTTAGAAATAGGTCGGGAAGTATTTGAATCGATTGATTATCCATCAGTTGACCACTATGCCTGCATGGTTGACCTTTTGGGCCGTTCAGGCAAGCTTGATGAAGCTCTGACATTGATCCAAAAGATGCCAATGGAGCCCCATGCTGGGGTTTACGGATCTCTTCTTAATTCTAGCCGGGTGCACAAAAAAGTCGAAATTGCAGAATTTGCTGCTGAGAGGCTTTTTATGCTTGAACCTGAAAACTCCGGGAACTATGTATTGCTATCAAATGTCTATGCTTTGTCGGGTAGGTGGAAGGATGTTGAGAGGGTTAGAAAAGTTATGCAAGAAAGGGGACTACGGAAAGGAACGGGATGGAGTTTGGTGGAATATGGTGGCAAAATGCATAGATTTATAGCTGGAGATAGAGCCCATGAAAGATCAGAAGATATATACAGGGTATTATCAGAGATAAGGCGGAAAATGAGACAATCGGGGTATCTAGAAGACAAGGATTGTGCCCTGATAGACACGGAGGACGAAGAGAAAGAGGAAATGGTTGGGACCCATAGTGAGAAATTGGCTATTAGCTTTGCCCTTTTGGTTAGTGAGCCTGGATCTGTTATTAGGGTGGTGAAGAACTTGAGGGTGTGTTCGGACTGTCATGAAGCGATAAAAATGATCTCGAAATTGATGGGAAGAGAGATCATTGTGAGGGACAATAACAGGTTCCACTGCTTCAAGGATGGGCATTGCTCTTGCCAGGACTATTGGTAAGATTATGAGGATGCCATCCACCATTACGCGCATAGATCATGACAGTTCGATGAAAATGGTACCAAAATGACTATTTTGACGCTCGCAAGTAGACATTCGCACGGGCTTGGCAATGAGCATACTTAATTCAGTAAGGGTTAAAGCTTGGGAATGTAATCTTCTTACCTGGCCACTACTTAGACGAGTTTGGCTCATGGGAAGTACAAGCTACAAGCAGCTTGAAATAGAACATTTTGCAGCTTGTTTCCCCAGAAAACTTTGGTGCATAACCGATTCGTTGATTTTCAAAGTTCATATTTGTTTACGTTCGATGAAAATACGAGATGGTGATTTGGCAGAACCAAAATATGAAGTGCAATATATTACGGAGTACAATTTGGTGTTTTCCTAGTTTAGTCCAAACAGCTCAGCTCATCTTTTCCGGGACTGTCATGTTTCAAGGCGAATTTGGAAATGTACCACGATGGGCATTAATGTGGATCTTGATGGTTATATTGATATTGGGGACTGGGTGGTAAATTGGTTAAACTTATTTGGTAAGATGCAGGAGGCTACGGACCGAATCATACAATTCTTGACGACACTTTGGTGCATTTGGCAGCTGCGAAATCATATCCGGTTTCAGGGTGGGGATTCTAGTGTCCAGTGGTTTATCAACTCATGGAATAAAACGACAAATTTGGCAAGGATGGCTACGGAGGAAAAAAAATCAGTTTTTTGATAATGAGTACCTTATCTCAAATTCTGAGCTGGAATGGGGTAGAATGCCTGGTATAAAAGCGGTTATGCGCTCTTTGTTGTTGGAGGCCAAAGTCAATGCAGTAGCATAAGTATTAGAGTTGACGCAGGTTGGTTGCCGAGTCTGGATGCTTCTATTGGATGGGTTGTTACGGAGGCTGATGGGATGATGCTGTTTGAAGGGAGTATCAAGATAAAGTCGCAATCGGCGCTTCAGGCTGAGGCTCTGGGCATTCGTTATATTTTGGGATGGGCTAAGGATCAGCACCTTCTTCATCTTCATATACTCTCTGATTGTCTATCCTTTTTATGTCAACTTGCAGGAACGGAGGCGCAACACCATCTCGTTACTGGAGTGATAGGAGATATCAAAGTCTTATTTCCATTTTTTCACTGTTTAGCTTTTAGTTTCTTACCCAGGCACCTTAATAAGGCGGCCCATGGACTAGCCAGATGGGCCCTTAAAATGTAAAATCTTTCTTTACTACTGCCAAAAAAAAAAAAAAAAAAAAAAGGAAAAGCTATAGCTCATGAGAGGATATACAGCCATGTGACTGACTGAACTGCGCAATATGAGTTCCTTCAGTAATTATTGAGTAAGACGGTCCCAAATTGCGAGACATTCTCATTATGTAAAAAAACAACTCATTTATCAGCAATAAATAAAGGGTTCTGGTTTTCGCAATACATATTTTATCAGCGCAGTACACAATTGACAATTATACTTCTCACATTTTTCTTCCTATTTTCTCTCTCTACTTTCTCGTTTAGTCTATTTCCTCTAATTTCACATACCCATCCTCTAATTTCACACATCTTATTTCCGGCTAGTGTTGTCTTTATTGGGGAAGGAGGTTCGCAGGCGTAATAGGTCGTCGGCGGTCAGTTGCAACGGGGAGTGCGTTAGAGTGGTTGTACTGCTCGCCGGCAGTGGGTTGAAGAGGTGGGTGGGTCTACGTGGAGGTGTGGGTTGGTGTTGAGTTTGTTAGTTGCCTACTTGTCTGCTTTGGTGTGTACCAAAAAGTACATTTCGTTCCCCTGTACTACAGTACAAAAGTCACGAGGCAGACAACGCTGGGTTCTGCAATTTTTTTTTTTTTTTAAACGTAGTAAGTAATGAATCTATTTAACTTAATGAACGTACCACCGCCATCGACCCACCAACAACAACGCCACGTGTGACGATATGCCAATGTCTCCGGCAACATACAATTACATAATGGACAATCAGTATAACCCAATTGGTAATTGACTAATGAATTAACCCTTTTGTAACATTAACCCTAATTAAAAAAAAAAAAAAAAAAACTATATCAAAGAGTGAATTTAATTATTAATAATGGACTAATGATTTAAATATCTGCTCAATACTCGAATTATCGTTCATAATTGAAAAATTCGAAGAAGGTTGAAGAAGGTAATGGATTTAACAATAGAGAGAAGGTAGAGAGAATTAGGTTTGAAGTTTTTAGTCAAGGGTAGACAAATGAAAAATTTGGGGTAAAAAGTATTATAATGAGTAAAATTCGTACTGTGAAAATAAATTCGTCATCTAATTCAATAATTTGTGAAGTTCATTGCTACTAGGAGTCTATGACTTTCTCGTTTGTAAGAATATTTTATGAACCTGCCCAACTAAAATTCTTCTGCCCGGTATGATTTGAGATCGACGCTCCGAAAACCAAAAAAAAATTGATATATGCTCCATGTACACAGGCATAAAGCCAAAGTCTCAGGCTATGCACATTCATTGGTTAGAGAAATAAATCCATCTAATCATAACGCGTACTGGAAGTTCCGTGGCTATCTAGCCAATAACTGAACACTAATTATCAAAAAAACACATGCTGAAGAATCTGTAACAATGAAAGATGATAAAGAACTGAAGACTAAAGAAAATAACGCAAAGTACGTCTCTATTAGAGGTCAACTGTCGCTAACAAATTGAGAAAATTAATGATCCAAGTAACAAAAGAAGTCTAATACCGTTGATCAAAGCAGATTACTCCAGACTTTGTTTTGGCTGGGAACGTGAATAGAAGTTTTCTATTCAACTTTGTTGCAATTAATACATTCAAACTCGAGATCTCTTGGTACTGCAGCCAGGGCACTTGTACTGCTTAATATGTTCAGCTTTAGCGGGCGTGATTTTTACACATTTGCCATGGAACCATTTCTCGCACACATCGCAGCAAATCCAAAACTCGTCTTGGGCATAATTGTCCCCACATGCCCCACAGAGAGTGCCAGCCTGTTCGTCATCTTCCTCTTCCTCATCCCCACTTTCTTCTTCCTTGGGTAGTATTGGCATCTTCACTGCTTTACTGTGGTTCTCTGACTGTGGATATCACAAGTAAGAGAAGACGGTCAGAAAAGGCAAGGGAAAAAAGTAAAAGGTTTTTCAGCTAAAATTTGATGAATACAAACTGTAACAGCAGACGGTCTCATGATAAGACTGCCATAAGAGATATGCAGTAGTTAATTTGCTGGTTTTATTTCCTAGTTTTATATGAGACCATTTCATAGCAGCTACTAGTAAAAATTGATATGAAGGAATGTTGCAACCTTTACAGAAGATTTATTTTTGCTGCTGCTGTTGTGAGGGCCAGGATGGTCTTTAGGTTGCTTAACATTTCCGGTCAGAACTTCAAAGACTGATGGCAAATCATTAATCATCTGAAATAACTTCTTCCTGAAACCATTAAAAGAAAAAAAGTTAGGTTTAACCAAGGGTCAAAACGAAAAGTTTAGCATTTTTCAATGGAGTTCTTCACAGGAGAACGGCAATAGACTGATAACACTCGTAATAGCTACGCTCAGCTAGACCAATCAATGGCATTGCTCAAATCAGAACCTAGAAATATTTGTGAAAACATGCTGGAAAGGTTATGGACAAGGCCTAAAAAACGTGGAACAAATGCATCATGTAATGTTCCAGATCCATCTCCAATGCTTTTCCTCATCCAACTCTAATAGAAGTTATTATTATGATCTCATTTGAGAAAAATCAACCATTGAAAAGCTTCCCCGCTTGAGCAATTATTTAATGAGCTATAATTTGATGGGAAACTGATTTTCAAACCATGTTTGCATCACATTGACCATACACAAATGCAAATAACACTCGGATTCAAATTCAAGACGCCTCTATTTTTCACAGTTTAAACTAAAAAAGATGTATCTGACTAAACAAACTGACCCAAAGTTAGAGGTGGCAATCGGGTCAGTAGGGTCGGGTCAGCCTACTCTTTCGAACCGGGTTCGGGTCATTATCGGGTCGGGTCATTCGGGTCAAATAATGTGTCGGGTCGGGTCATTATCTGGTCCGGTTACTTAATTGCATTACTACAATTTTTTACCATTAAATTTAGTTTGTAACCTATTATTTGGTTTAATTACTTCATTATTAGGTTAAAGGTATCAATCTAAAGTTCTAAACACAAAATCACTTTCATTTTGATCAAAATTAAGCATAATAATTGTCGGGTCATCAATTTAATCGGGTTCGTATCGGGTCGGGTCAACATCAGACCGGGTCTGGGTCGAATTCGGGTCGGTGGTAATCGGGCCGTGTCGGGTTACGGGTCCGGTCGGATCCGGGTCTTGCCGGGTCGGGTCAGGCTTGCCAGCTCTACCCAAAGTAGAACCTATCCTCCTGATGTGTTAACTAAACTAAATTACAAATAGAGACATTCACTCATCAAACAACGCCCTATGTATTTGTCACCTTAAGGACAGCTGATAGGCTGTAAGAAAGCCTAGAGCCCTAGAGTATCAGCTATGTAAGCAAGTAAAATATCACTTAGAAGCTACAGATGGACCTAACTCATTTACCTCTATACGTTGAAGCCTCAGAGCTATTACAAAAACTTTACATGATTACCTCAGTCCCAACTGATTCTATCAATATTCAATACTATGATAACTAACCTAAAAACAAACAGGCCTAAGTTAAGTAGAAAAAATCCATGATTCTATAGAAGTAAATGGAAATGCAGACGTACCTACAAGTAAGCACGGCAGCATAGATGCTAAAATAGAGGTTAACTCAGATTCAAGATATAATCAAGCGGCTTTAATAAATAAGCTTTATATAAGAAAAGAATAAGACAAATCTTGGATTGCTCGAGCTAACGCGTGCACACATGCATACGCACAAATTATATATGCATATGATACAGACCATTAAAATGAGTAGAAATTTTTTAATTTTTTATTTGATAATTTCCAATCATCACCAGTACTAAACATGTCACTTGCACAGACCTACAACCGAATTCATAGCACTCAATAATGCGTATATATAAAGCTAACTACTGTACACAGCTTAACAACTAAAATAAAAAATACCTTTCATTCTTGTTGAAACCAAAACGAGCGCCAAAATAAAATGCTACAGAAAGTAGCCATGAATCGCTGTGAACAGCAACTAGTGATAGCCAATCCTTCTCCTGCATGCCATCTCTAGCAAAATTAATGCCCAATGCAGGCTCAGGAAGCTCAGGAGGGACCTCTTCAACAGGTAAATTGACTTCCCATGTCTCAGTTGGAAGTCCATACAGACATAAATTTTCTTTCTCTGGAAATCAAAGAAATAATATCTTCAGTGGACAACTAAATTTAACATCTCAATCTCAACATAAACGCTAAATAAACTACTCTTCCATACACTGACTACTCGATGAAAAAGACTGGGTTAATGCATTGAAGAAAAGGGCTGACAGCCGATCAAAAACAGTAGCTCTCAAAATTACCAAGAATAGTTCTTGTGATCAATTCAGGTTAAAAACTTGGATGACCGAATTGGGTGGCCAGACGAGAAGAAATATAAGCATATAATCTTGAAACAAAACAAAAAAAAGAGAGAGAAGCCACCCCCAAACCGGCTCATCAAGCAAGTTCTAGCCAAGTTGAAATTAATTGAAGTGTAATATTAGTAGGTAGGTCACAGAAATCCACAAAAGTTGCCATATAAAACAGAATAATTAAAAGCCTTTTCACAGATCAATAGAGGATATCCACCAAGTATTGCCCACGTAGCTTACTGTAATAGGCTAAACTAAATGATCCAGACACCAAATATTTCCTCCTTAAATTTTTTTTTTATCATTACTATATTCCTTACCCAGCAAGAGCACAAAGCCCAAATATACAGAATGGCTGTAGCTTCAAATCGTTCGGATTTCAAGAAATGACATGGACTATCAAATACACACATAAAGTCCAGTTCATTCAAAGCAATTATTATACCATGACATTTTTGTACATAAATGTGAGATCAACAATTAAAACTGCAGCAACGCCTAGTCCAAAATCTGCCGAAACAGCTAGCTATTGTAAGTTCAAGAACAATTCCAGTCACTCCATAAAAGGAAATCACAGAATGAAACAAAGAATGTCTACAAGCCAAATAAAAGTGAACAACCAAACACAATCTTTTAAGGCAATTGGGCTCGAAGCAATTAACTTATACAGTCTCCTCTTCCAACAGACAAACTGACCAACATGGCAGTTACTACAAGCCTCTAATCCTTGCTTCACATACAAATTAATGAATATCACGATCTGAGCAGATTCACAGAGGATGTTGTGACATAAAGTGGCAAGACAATATTTGTTTTATAAAAGCTCTCCACATACTTTCAATTGTAAGGCTCTGTTTGGCAAAACTAACTGAAAAGATAGTTGAAACCTGAAAAGGTAGCTGAAAACTGAAAAGCTAACTGAAACCTGAAAAGCTAACTGATAAGGTAGTTGAAAATTAGGAACTAATAAGGTAGCTGAATATATAAAAAAATGTTTGGCAAACTAACTGAAAAGGTAACTGATTTTGATGAAATTACGTAAAAGGATATGATAATTATTTAGTAATATAGATTTAAGGGGTAAAAAACGAAAATCAAACTAAATCAGGTACCTGAAATCTCAAATGCTACTCTAGGTAGCATTTCATTTCAGGTAGCTTATTTGGTTAAATAAGCTACTTGCCAAACGGTTACAAAAAAATAAGGTACCTGAAATTTTGGTCAAATAAGCTACTTTGACCAAATCAGGTACCTGAAATGGCTTGCCAAACAGAGCCTAAATGTATCTCAGTCAGTACTACATTACTCAAATAGTTGCCGGTTTTGCATTACATAGATATTGTCCACCTATGATAAACCTTATCCATTTCATAGGTGAAAAGCCGAGCCAGAGCAAGGAGCTAGCAACAAGAAGAATATTAAAGAGCAAACTATGTGATACACTCAGCCTCCCTCTGCAGTCTCCACTATGTGAAACTTAAGTAAATTGAATGAGACCTTAATTTACAACCCAAAATTTTACAAGGACCAAGGATTCAAGTACTAATATCCGCAATCAGAAAATAAGAGACACGTCTCACAGATCACAGTTCAATATTTACGCACATAAAACATCATACGCACCCTTATTCATGTGTTTAAAACAGAGTTTGACTCTATGTGACCGAGGAAAATTACAATGAGCATTGCAATGACCAACACCGCTCTAAGTATGGCAAGAGATGCAGATATGTGCAATGTGCCTACTGCCTAGGGAATCAATTGGTTCAATATAGCTTCTTATCCACCTGGGTGCTGTGATCAATTTTGATAATTGCCTACACTCTAACAGTAACTTTTGGCTATCTGCGGATCTAACTAGCCCATAGTTTCAGCATCAGAAATAAGTTCGAACTCAAAGTATCATGTACAATAAACCAATCACTCCCAATAAACAGCACATATTCCTAATCAGACCTGATAACTGTGCAAGAACATCGACTACACGTTAAGCTTTATCAACTCCGAAACTTCCATTGAAAGAGCAGAGACAGTATAAAAGACCCTCACTACGGTCAAAATTGATTCACTACATTCTAAAAACCAACCATTTTGTAAATCTTGACTCAGTCCTACATACCTTATAAATAGCACCAAAAACTCTCACGAAAATGAGATGGCGCCACCGGGTGGTACTCAAATTGGGCGCCACCGAGGTTATTATGGTAAATTGCCTAGATTTTTTCATTTCTCTCCTCTAAAATTTGAATTTTAAACTAATTAGTAAAAAGGGGTAGTTTAGGAAATGTGAATGGTATAACTAATTACTTGTTACATGATGAATTGTAAATAAATACAGTATGATTTCCATACTTTTTGCCACGTTTTGTGGAGGAATTGCAACAAACAATATACTAGCTTGCATAGTAAAGGAGGGATGTGTTTTGCATCTTCCCAGCAATGTATAAACTATGAATTATGATGTTAATGTACAGTAGGTACAGAACTTGAGTGGTACGCCCTATTTGGTTCATGGGAAAGATTATGGGTACTACCTAATGTAGATGAAGAACATAATACTGTTGTCTTCACCGATGGACTGTATTAAATTTCTCGTTCGTTGGCTTATAGATGAACACATTAGGTTAAAACTTAAAAGCGAAGTAGATGAAGAACATAATTCAATGATGAAGAAACGGAAATTATTGATGAAGATTATTTTGTGTAATATAGGTTAATAATATTAAATAAATTGTTTTGGTATAAAATGTTATAGATAAAAATTAGTTTAATTAAAATTTTATTATAAAATTACATAACTACCCTTAAAATTTTGGCGCTAAAACAAAAGCTAACATTTTATTTTTTCATTTTTATTTTTTTTTAATTATGGTGGCGCCGAGATTCGGTACCACTACGTGGCGCCCTATCGCCACCCAAACTCTTAACTAATCCAACATTCCCTCCAAGCGTGATCAAGACCAGTTCCATAAAAATACGCATTAAACCATGACACAGAGCAGTATAACACGCTATTCCTTACTTACACACCGACTACTTTTATCATCTTTTTACCTGTAATTGAAACTGTCATTGACGATTCTCTTATCAGCCGGCCTCGAGTAATTTCGAAATTAAAGCACTAGTGTCATAATTACCAAGTTACAGTACTAGTACATCACATTTACAACGGAAGTACGGCAATGCAGCAACAATTAAAAAATGTCAACCATTAGCAAAATTGCACAATTACGTGTATAGCGCTTCTCAGTTCTCACTAGGGTAGCAAGTGGAAATGTAAAATCGAAGACGGCGGAACGGAAAAACTAAGCATAATAAACAAGATTACAAGCTAACTACGCAGACTTACCAGGATCACATTGCTGATAAAATTTGTCAACGTCTGCACAACACAAAAAAAAATACGGAGTACATAAGAAATACGAAGAAAAATACTGTAAAAACATCAAAATACATAAATTAAAAGAAATTAAGATTAAAAAATAGCAGACCGATAGTGAGAGCTTTGATTAAACCAATGCGACGTCCTTTGAAATCATTGAAAACTTCTTCAACTGTTCTTGGTGAACTTAGAGATAATCCTTCCATTTTCCCCTCTTTTTCTCTATAATTCGTCGAAAATTTAAATTTGCGAGTTAAAAAAATTCGAATATTTAAGTTTGGTACTGAATTGAGAGGTGAATTTGTGCGGAAATGAGGACGATTATGGGGGAATTGAAAGTATGAGAGTGAAATTAGGGTTTACAAGAAAGAAATGCGGAAAATAAATTGAGAAAATGGAGGGAAATTGAAGGATTGAATTGAAAATTAGGGTTTTGAAATTAGGGGTTTTTCTGTTTCTCTCTCTATTCGATTTCTTCTATTTTTAACGGTTTATACGTACTTCTTGCGTTATGAGGTTTTGGATGTTTGTTTTTGCAGTTTTGAAATCTTTTTTCTATGGATTTTTTAATGCATGACAGGTGAAATCTGAAAAGTAGATATAAAATTATCGTAAATTTCGTAATCTATTTATTTACGGAATGATGTGAATCATGTTACCCTTCTTGTTTGCCTTAATGTGTGGCAGTAGTGTCCGCCATTACTGACCGACTACCTCGAGACCCAATAAACCCTCCACTGCAGTAGTACCTACACCCAACATCTCAGACCCATCACCTTGCAATTCATAACCTATGTTGAGTAGTGACTAGTGAGTGACACCCAAATTATCGCAATAAATTATCAGTGGTGACATAACCCGAAAATTTTAACTCAAAGAGCAATGAGTGAAGCCACATGGCTTCGGAGGGGACAGCGACGATGAGACGAAACTCGGCCTCAATAAGCTAGAGCTCATTGCTTCTTGGTGGTCTAGGAGATTAGGTTTTGGCCTAAGTAGACAATATAGCCGGGAGTTGAGACATAATCGTCCTTATCATCGACCGAATCTACATCACAAAATGAATATAACTACATGGGAGTGTCACGAAGTAAATGAATGCCAACGGTGAGCGACCCTTTTAGACAACGGAGAAATCGTTTCAAAGCCAACCAATGAGACTCTTGATGTAACACCCGCAATTTAGAATTTAAGTTT